>KV745225.1:0-32113 GCA_001692735.1 Lepidopterella palustris CBS 459.81 | reverse complement strand
GAATACGGTCGGACGCCGCTGTCGTGGGCCGCGGAGGGAGGGCACGAGGCCGTGGTCAAGCTGCTGCTAGAGACGGGTGAGGTCGACGTCGATTCGAAAGACGAGGACGGTTGGACGCCGCTGTCGCTGGCCGCGAGGGGAGGGCACGAGGCCGTGGCCAGGCTGCTACGGCAGAGTATTCAATAGCCTTCTCTAATATACCACCTCCCTACCTACCACTATTCCTTCTTGCTTATTATATATACTTTTTATATATAATACGCTATTTAAAAATACACTATTTAGAAATACGCTATTTAGAAATATACTATTTAAAAATATATAGTTTAAAAATATATTACTAAAAATAGGCTACTTAAAAATACTCTATTATATAATATTTACGCTAAAGTTAAATAATAAGCTTATTTTAAAACTTTTTTAAAGTTACTTTAATAAAATTAATATTTTTAATATAGAAATATATAAAAAGGTAATATATATATAAGTTAGTATTCTTTTTACTAGTATAGTAGTAGCTGGAAATAATATTACTATTATATAGTTATTACCTTATATAGCCCTTATCTATATCTATTATATTCTATAAACGTTTCTATATATTATCTATATATATTTTTACTAATTTTTCCTTAATATTCTATTAAACCTTTGTATTAGTCTTAGGGAAAGGCTTAAAAACTTAATACTTTAAAACTCTTTAAATATTTATAATTAGGTTTAAATTAGGCAAATTAATAGGCTAGTTAAATAGTATAGTTTTATAGCTTCTATAGGTTTTCCTTATAACTATTATTAGAGTGCCATATATAGCAGATAAAAGCCTCGATAAAGCATTGATTAAATACTAACGTATAATACTTTAGGATGTTATGAATAGATCCACAACAAGTTACAATATATACGAAGATCCGGATTCCAATAATTAGGATCGAGTCGTCGCATGGGTGGATGACATAATCAAAGAATTCACGAGACCAAGTGTCACGTAATAAGGCCGAACGAGTTAGCAATTCGAGTTAGCAATTAGTTACTGATCGAGTTAGCTACAGATGGACTAAATTGGATAAAGGATGGAAAGGTATAAAGGGACACGGCCTTTACGATAGTGTTCCTTTCTTTCCGTCGTAGTTAACCTTTTGCATGATTTCTCAATATACATGCTAACCCGCACACTGAATTGTGATTCGGCACCTACGATTGACATTCGTGTGTGAGGAAAGGTATACTGGTCACCTACCACTCGAGGTCTTATTACGACCTTGCTTCCTCCGTCTCTCGGAGAGCTTATATCTCTTTACGGGTAAAGCTCGAGTTGCAATAACTACTTGTACAAATCCGTTTTAAGGTTAGCCCTTAAGCTAATAGACAATAGGTTGTATAGGATTGTATCTGTTTGTTACAATCTCCTCTTAGGTATACACTTACGGCGATAACCCTATTACCCGGGGTTAGAAAGGTTTTTACGTTAAAGAGTAAGTATAGTTTTTATACTAAAAATAAGTTATTAGAGCTTTTCTTAAAAGCTATTAAATTTCTTAGGTAGGGCTGCTTTAATAATATTGTTATAAGACTAGTTTTTAAATTAAGCCTATAAAAAAAGAATAGTCTATTGTATTTACTTAATTATAGTTGAGTTCTTAAACTATATAGTACTTCTTTGTTTATAGTTTAATATTGTTTTTTTTTTATAGTTAACCTAACTATTTAGTATTTAAGTTACGATAATTATTTTATATAGTTAAGCTAACGTACTCTATAAGCAATCCGCGCACCTAAGTAAAATATATACTTTACCTACTTTATACGCCTTTATATATTAATAGTTTAATAACGCATTAAATTATAATAAGAATAATATTTATTCTAGCTTAAGAAGCCTTCTTAGTAACTTTCTAGTACTTACGCAATTTATACCCAGGCTTTTTATAGTAGTTATAGCGCGCTGTAGCCTGTAGGCTATTCTTTTCCAACATTCTCTTTGTATATATATATAGCCTCCACTTTTGTAGAAACAAGAAACAAAGAAGACAATTTTGAACTCTTGAACAAAAAACTGTTCGTTAGTTCGACAACAGAGTAGGAACGATCAATCAATCAATCAATCAATCAATCAAAATAACACACTAGCCCACAGCATTCGGTCCACCTTGAAGCACAAGCGGTCATTTCTGACAAAACTCATCATATCTCCAGGTAAGAGCATTACTGATTTTAGAACTTGCAGCTTTCTTGGCACCAAGGACACATATTAAATCCGAATTACCAATACTCCCGGAAAGTGGAGTGCGCTTAGGCCAGGGGGGAGCCTTTAAATCACTGGAATGCTAAATCTACACCATTTTCGTCCAATGTGTTTCATTCCCATACCTACTCAGCATTTAATATATGTGAATACATCAACAAAGAAACAGATCATAATAGAATAATTCACATTGCGTGGTAAAATGAAACAGAAAGGAAGATGGGTTCTACACGGTCCAACCGAGTTATGCCAAAGACGATCACTTGTCCGACGATAAAAGTCCAAACCCCTACAATGTTGGAAACTAGAAATGCCACACAACTGACAATGAAAAGGAAAAGGCCAAGAGTGGCAATCATCAATTGCAAGAAGACGTATTTGATACCCGACCAATGTGCTGAAATTTTGACTTCGGCTCCCTGGACTGCTGAAGAGTCTGGTCCTATGCTCCAATCTCCATGGTATGTGTTCTTGTTACGTTGGTGGCACCGAGGACGACAAGCCCTTACGAGTTCCAGGCCATCTTGGAGGCTGTAGAGGTCATCCACTACTTAGCTGGTTCCAAAGTTGGCAAGGCATACGGATATTTGGTTGGTGTAGGTGTAGGTGTAGGTGGAGATGTAGGTGCGGGTGAGTTGGAAGTTGCAGGTGCGGGTGGGTGCTGCGTGCCAGTCACATGATGATTCACGTGAGGAGTATTATTCGTGCACCGCATTTTATTTCGGCCCAATCTATTCATCCGTTCCCCTGAGCCCCTGTTCAAGCCGCCACTTGTGCCTGCTCCTCTTCTTGAGCCGCAATACATTTCTTCCCCTTTTTGGATTTATAGTGATTGCTCAAGATATCTGCCCTTAGGAAACTCTGGCCACATCCCCAATGTTGGCCATTACTCAGAACTCCACCGCATTTGAAAGCTTTGACCGTTGTATGTTTTTTCATATGTCGTGTGAGATCACTTTGCCTAGCACAAGATGTGCCACACATGTGGCAAGTTAGCGGTTCACCGATTCCATGTATCTTTAAGTGTGAATCGCGATTCCAGCGCTTTGCAAATGTCTTGTCGCAATGAGAACATTTGAATTCTGTCTGCGTCTTTGTGCGTTTTGCGGGCCTCGAGGACTGCGCTGGTTGGGCTGCTTTGTCTGATTCTGATCCTGATTCTGAGTCGGCATTAGCGTCTACTTCTGCGTCCAGCTCTTCAGCGATGGAATTTTGCGTGTCCTCCAGTTCGACGCTTATCTCAGGCACATATTCTCTCTGGCTTTCAGCGATCTCATCCTCGGTCGGGAAAGAAGGTACCTGATCCCCTGGATCTGTATGAATTTCTTTGAGGTGTTTGTCTAGCCGTTCTTTCATTGCGAAGCCGATGAAGCCAGTGCAATTTATATCGGTGCATCTAAAAGGTCTTTCATGTCTTTGAACATGTCCATCGCGTTCATGTTTGGAATCGAAGCCTCGTGTGAAGTACTTGCAGCTGAATCTCGGGCATTTGAAGAGATCCGTGCCGTACTTGGGCTTCAATTTCTCCTTCATTGATATGTCTGGATCTGCAATCGATCTGTTCGCGCTGTTGATGACAACGGATTCTAGTTGGCGCCGGATACCAGCGACAACTTCTGTCAGGTCAAGAGCACATTCACCAGGCCGCATATCTCCGAAGCGTTTGATCTGCTCTTTCGTTGAGGCGATGGCTTGCTGGATTTGTTCGTGCTTTGGAGAGTTTTGAAAAACTTGCAGCCTATCGCGCGTGCGTTTGGAAATCTCCGGTTCAATGGTTGGGGTCCTCCAATGGCCTTCAAGAAGCCCCTCGAAAGATTCAAGGAATCCTCGTGTCAGATCATCAGGGCCAGATCTGGACGATAGGCCCGCCTCCAGGTGGCGCACCCAGTAAAGAACAGCGTATTCCATAAAACCGTAGCTTCCATCTAGAATTTCCTTCTCAGAAAATGGGCTGTTAAAAATTGGAAGGTTCAGATAATCGACGCAAAAGGTTGCAAGTCCTATTTCTTCTGCTGCGCCATCAAGATCTCCGCTCTTAAGTAGGTAGCTACGGTTTAAAGAGTCAGTTTTTGCCCAGCCTCACTATTCCATTAAAGCCACTTACACTTTTGCGGTCAAATGCACCAATTCAATAGATCCATCTGCTCGAACATCTACCAAAGATTCGCACAGATCTTTTGGATTCACTCGGAAGCGCCGCCGTTCAAACTCGACTTCTCTCTTTTCTAAGTTGATCGACTTCATTGTTTGTACTTCGTGAAACTTCAACGGTCGCTTGGCACAGACGAGCCAACCTAAAAGCATTTTAGCTTCTTCGCGTTCTGCTCTGACGGGTTTAGTCAGAATAGTCCGCATGATCCTTTTATATCTAAAACGAGGTGAGCTCAAATTAGGAGAGTAGTCTGTGAAGCACGTACGCTTCGTCTAGCTTGTCGAGGTCCGTTGGGAGCGAGGCTAGTTCATATTCCAAGCCTGCAATCGAGGTTTGACCACATAGGTTTATCCATACAAGTTCCGCAACAAGGAACATCCCTGGTTAGAAACGTTGCATCAGCGCCACTCGTCCAAAACAAGGCTACGTTTGGAGACATGTTTACCATCAGCAAACGCAGAGACAACATTAGCAATTTCTTTCAATCTCTCCTTTGGAATCTCCAGTCTGTCCCCGAGTTCTTGAGATCGGAAGTGGCTAAAAGCATCGATATCGTCCTCATTGTTCTCCAGATCCACCGCAATTTGCGCCAAGCCATTGTAGTCTTTTCGCGCACTATCTTTGCGGCTAACGAACAGGCAACGAAGCCGATCTGCATCATGGTCATGATTCTCGATCATATTGCGAAAAAACCCCACAATGTTCCTTCTCTCGTCCCTGGAGTGGCATTCGTCTAGTCCGTCCAAGATGATATAGGCCGAATCGCAATTACCCAGAGCGAAAAGTAGAAGCTCTTCGATGAGTGGGCGAGAATTCAGGAAAGGCTCTCCACTTTTGCAACACCGGTTATACATGTAATCAAGGATCCCCGTGTCCTGTTTGAGAAGTTGTGCAAGTAACGTGCGAGCCATGGTTACGAACGTATCGCGATCCACATCACCCTGTTTGAAGTAGAAGAACAGAACGGTCGGTGCTGGTGATAGCTTCTGGGCTTCTTCTACTACCATCGATGCAAGAACAGTCTTACCTGTAGCAATGGTCAGTCTCGTAGATTGACATGCTACGATGAAGTTTGTGATGAACTTACCAGCCCCAGGGTTACCATGAAGCCACAGCAGAGTGGGCAGCGCCGTAAATTGCGGGTCGAACCACTCTCTGAAGGTTATATGGTCTAACAGCCAGCGACCTGGCATTGTGCCAGGAGGGCACCGAGCTCGGATTTGTTTAAAGTGGTATTGTTCATTGTCCATGTCGATGGGTTTGAGCCAGGTGTAGACGGTTTGCCTTCGCTTCAAATCCTCATCGTCCATCTCAGTGGTGTTTTGTTTGTAATCGAGAGTTGGTAGATTTTGAGCTGTGTTGAATTGTGAGACATTACCTCCATGTACAATAATATCGAGACGAAACTCCATGTTCGAGATATGTCTGGAAATTTGAAACTTGTGCCTCGGCCAAGTGGTCGAAAATATGTCTCTCCAGCCTGCAGGCTGTCAATGCAAAAAGCTCATTAAAACACAGGCGGGAGAACTCACAGCGCTGCGTGAATACTCGCAGAGCAAGCGCGTGGACCTGGACGATGTCGGAATATCCCGCAGAAATAACTTGAGTTATGTCCGGCTGGGTGCGAAGAAGCTCTTCATATTGGGTATAAAGCGGCTGTTTCAGTCCAATCTTTCCATACACATCGATGACTTCGTTGAACGCTTCATGATGATCATTCGTTATCTGTGTGAGGCATTTAGTATCCACTGTTGCTCTTATGCATGGTCAGCGTACCTCGAGCATATATTTGATCGGCCCCTAAGGAAGTAATTAGCTTTGAGCCACTATCTAATTGATTTGGGGTATTCTTACCCAAATGAAAGCCATAAACGTGTCGGACTCGCAAAATCCTTCAAGCAGCTGCCCAAATTGTTCAAAGGCTTCGAGGAAAGGGCCTAGTCGCTTCAATCCTTGTTGACGTCGCTCCCTGCACTGCTTAGCTTGCAGATTAACAATGAATTGTTTCAAGTTGGCAAGACTGGTGAGTCGAAATTTCCTTTCATCTTTTCGATTTAGGCTGCTTTGAAAATTTGTCAGAATGTTGTCCAAAGAGACAAGAAGGCCCTCAGCATTTCTGGGAGCGCCTTGTGGGGATGAGCCGGGCAGTTCGTTCTGGGCGTTGAGCGAAGGCGCTGGCATTGCCTCTTTCCGAAGAGTCCCCAGTGTTTCTGCCACTTGTCCGGCATCAGGTATCACGACTTGACCTGGCACTTCCAAAAGGTTCCTAGAACTATCACCATGACGCAACATGCTGTTTAAGAGGGAGAAGAAAGCTGTGTTGTAGAACTTTCTTTGGAATATTCTTGTCATATCGTTCTGACCTGCGGAGTCCTGTGCCTGTACTACGCGCTGCAATTGTCTGTGTCTGTCAAGGACCTGATTCTTGACATTCTTTCCGGAAAAAAAGGCGGGCGTATCCCTTCCAGATTGTCCGTCAGAAATACGAGCTTCTTTGTACTTAGCGATTTCGTCTCGTCCTTGGACGTCTGCAGTGGCAAGCTCGGAGATTATGCAGGCAAATGACCAAATGTCATCTTCTCGAGTATATCTGCCTTGCCGCGGGGAAGCATAGTAGCCTGTATTGTGGGAACTGATGACGCCAGTAGACCCAGTATCATCTGGCAATACTGGCTTGAATTCAAGCAATCCGAAGTCTGCGATCTTCAGAATGCCTCTGACGATAAGAATGTTCGCGGGTTTTAGATCTTGGTGATAAGCTATTTTGGTTCCTTGGTATAGTTTATGCAGTGTGTCTAAGCCCTCTGCAAGACCACGTACCTGCTTCCAGAGCTCGTTGGATTCGTAATTGACACCCTGTCCTTTGCTGAGGTAGTCGTGAAGGGATAGATCCGCCTCCTCTTGAAGAATGAAGAATATATCCCCATGCCAATATGCACCTAGCGCGGGCATGAGGTGTTGATGGTTGGTCGCTTTGGAGAGACTCTGTAGGTTGTACCACTCCTTGGCTGCTGATCTGGCCTGGCCATTCTTGAAAATTTTACGGGCAAATTTGGTAATCTAGAGCCTATCAAGATTTATTGGGTCATGTAAATCAAACACCAACGATGAAGCCGTACGTGAAAGCGACAAGGCGCAATTTTTTTTTTCTTACCTCCTAGTGCAAGGCGTATAGTCTTCATTCATGTGTAGGCTTGGGGCTGACTGAATTCTCGCGTGTCTGCGCGCAAGGCGAAGTCGATATCTATGTTGTCGGTCCGATGAAGAGAGCTGTTGCCGATGAGCTCTCTTTTCAGCCAATGGCGTATACATCACAGAGCTAGCCCCAGGGATTTTTGGCGCAACACGGCAGCTACACTGATGCGCTGTCTAAGTGTTCTGCCTTCCAGTACGGTGGACGGGATAACATGGATTCGCCACCAGATTTCTCCTCTAGCCATCACCGTGAAACAAAAACCTAGGTATTTTAGCTTTGGAAATGAGGCAGTGTCAGTGGCAAAAGGCTGGACTCGTGTTGGCCCTGCCAGGCTGAGTTTGTGTATAAGAATAAGATACATGTGGTAGAATCGACCGCATGGCTTTCGACGTGAAGGTAAACCCTACAAGGTTTACAAGCTACTTATTGCTGAGCCGTAAAACCTCCCAGCTACCTGAAAGTATTAAGTGATATCTTGAATCCGCCGCAGCAGCAAGGCTGAGAAGTTCACATAACCGATGGGATGAATCCTGATTTCAGGAACCTTCCTTTTAGTGATCCGCCTCACTTGGCTTTTACATCCGAGCGCGCGGAATATACGAGCGAAGGATCGCCAGCAGCAGGGAAGATCATCCCAACTGTCCAATGGAACATATATGGTGAAAACGGCCCCAGAATTTTTCGACCGTCGACCACGACACTCGCTCGACACACGATGATTTTCTTCTTCAAAGCTGAGCCGTAATTCTCTCTTTTACTAATCACGGGATCGTTCTAAACCCTTTATAGTCTGACATTATCCCTTCCAGCGTCGTGGCGCAACGCCAAGTTGGCTCGTGCAGTAATCCGCAGGTCAGCCCGGCCTCTTATACCATCGACTTCGTGAGGAAGAGTGACCGACCCTCGCACCAAACAGTCAAAGGAACCACCGCCAGAGCCATGGGCGCTCCCTCTTTACTCCCCTTCCAATGGACAACAATAACGACCCAGGTGAGGCCAATCTACCTCCCGGTCTCGACCAGCATGGTCCTCTGGCGCTCTTCTAGCTATTTTCCAACGATGAGATGGTGGATAAGGTGGTGCACCTGTAATGAGAACTGCGGCAACCTAAGGCTATTCAAATTCGTGATTTCTGTGTAGCTATCTATATACAGGCTACTCTCTAGAGTTGAGCTTGGCTAAGTGTTCGCTCCCACAAGGCCCTGCCGTGTATATCCTGCCTTGACACCGGCTTCCACTTCCTCACCCAAAGGCGCGGCCTCTTCCTCTATTGGATGCACTGCTGCATGCCCATCCGTCCACTCCAGGACTTAGAGCCTTCTATTGGCCGGTGACTTATCGATAACGTAGAGCCAAAGGGGAGGTAAGAAGGGGTACTTGCCTATTTTGTTTGTGGCGTGGCAAATCACTGCCATGGGCCTGAAAAGCGAGCGAATGAGGCGTGCAACACTGGACCGAGTCCCTGTTTTCCGGATATCATTAACGATCGCGAGATTCAGCTGCTGAGCCGTAATTCAGATAGGCGGCCTGGAATCCAGACTATTGCCTGCTGAGAACTTGATCCATACAGGCAGCGGCCTCTACGCAACTTTTCCAACGACCAATTGTATGTTCATCGTAAGTCGAGCCCACTGTTTGGATATCTTTTCGAAGAGGAACTCCAGGCAACAATTAGAATTCGAAGGCAATATGCTGTCCCGTCAAACGACGGCTCAGCTGATACGGCTAGATAAAGGAAGAACCATGAGATACAAGGCCGCCTTCCTGATTGTACTGTAGCCAGAGGCGATATATTGAGGACGTATGCCTTTTTCTGAAGACTTTGAGTGAGACTAAGAGTAGTATGTCAATGAAGAATTCGGAGCGGAGAGCCGCAAAGCTCGTGGTATCGACTGGGGGAGGATCAGCCAATGAGGCAGACTTGATAGAAAGAGGCCCAGATTTTCGAAGAAATTTGCGTGAAATTTTGGCGTACTTGTGGAGATTGTGTTATGTGTTAAGTTGGCTGAGCCGTAAATTTCCTATTCTACCAATCATAGAATGCTACAGGTCATCTCGCATCAATGTGCAGACATCGTGCAGGAGGCATACGGCCAAAGCTTTGAGACATTATAATTGAGCCAATGAGGTGAGTAAGGAGAGACTCGGTCCCATATTTTCCAGCATATTTTGGAACGATGCTCAGGCCTCTGCACAGCCCTGCTGAGCCGTAATTTTTCTTTGCCTCCCACACTGTGGACGCTGTTGCCTGGCGCGGCACACCAAGACGGCAGGTTCATGCACGATTTGACTGACAGCCAATGGAATGGTTCTCACCAGGCCGAGCCCTGGTTTTTTCGAGAAAATGAGTCTGTCAACCAAAAATTAGGCTCTGAGGCTGAGCCGTAAATCATGCGGCTCAAAATCAAGCAACCTGAGAATTAGAGCAAGAGCCCCAAACAAACTGCACAATCCAAGTCTCCATCCACCGGCATTCTTTCCAAAGAAGCCACAACTGTGACCGAAGCTCCCCTCGTCATGTACGCCGCGTCTGATTGTGCGAGTCGGCCTATTAATCCGTTGATTTTCTCGTCTGTATACACGTCCGATGCTGAGCCTGCAAGTGCATAACTATACTGTAGTACGCAGTGTAAGGCTTCCCCCTCGCGCGCTATTGCTGGACGGTTTACGTAGATTTTCGACTAGGATTCTTACTCTATCTAACAAATCTAGTAAAGGGCTTAGCACTCAGTATGTAGGTTTATTAGCCTTGTAATTAAATAACGTAGTAAAATGAAAAGTATGAAGCCAAAGCTATGTGAGCCAATAAAAAAAATTGTAGACGGCTGAGCCTGCTAAGGCTAGTTTCTCGACGCCTTTATAGCTTGAAGGTCATTGACTTGGAACAAGGCACCCCTGCTAACCTATCAAGGATTCGAACGCAGTCCCCTTTTGCATCTTGCAACCATCTCCGCAAAAACAGCGCTGCATTCATGTAAGTATCGAGCTCCTGGCGTCCGCTTGCATGAGAACGGCCTAGCACACGGCTTGGCCCGAGGGGCTGCCTGCAAAACATATTCGACACTTTGCCCTGCAGCCTCAAAGGCTGGAGGGAATGAGTTGGGGCGGAGCCAAGACCCCTCTTGATCATGCTCTTTCAGCCCAAGCATGATTAAACAAAACACAATTTCACCCTAACGCTGCGTTTGCCACACGCACACCTATGCGCGATGAAACGATCCCGTCCTCGCGCCGAAGACTACACGGTCGGATGGATTTGCGCTCTGCCCGTTGAGCGCGCCGCGGCGGAGAAGATGCTAGATGAGGAGTATGATGAAGGCAGCAACATTGGGCCCTACGCCCTCGGCCGTATCGGCGAACATAATGTCGTTATTGCCTCTCTACCAGCAGGTCAGATCGGCCTTACCTCTGCCGCTGTTGTTGCGACTCAGGTGCAGTCCAAGTTTCCGTCCATCAAGATTGGCCTGATGGTAGGCATCGGAGGCGGGGTTCCAAGCCCCGAGGCAGATGTACGACTTGGTGATGTTGTCATCAGTCAACCGTATGGGCAGCATGGAGGGGTCGTGCAGTACGATTCTGGAAAGACTGGAACGGGTGGGTGCCTTACACGAACTGGGTTCCTCAACGCGCCACCAAAAGTACTACTGGATGGACTGGCAAGGCTACAAACAAACCGCCTTCAAGGGATAAGCAAGATCTCCGCACACCTCTCTGCATTTAATCACTTACCTGAATTTAGGCACGACAATACAGGGCCCGATATCCTCTTTCAGGCGCAAAACAATCATGTTGATGGGCCAACGTGTGATGGATGTAGTAAAGATATGCTTGTAGAACGAAGTCCGCGCGCAAGTAAAGAAATCATAGTTCATTACGGCACGATAGCTTCTGGCAATCAGGTGATAAAGGATGGTGTTACTAGAGACAAGCTGAGCTCGGAGCTAGGCGGTGTTCTTTGCTTCGAAATGGAAGCGGCAGGGCTCATGAATACATTCCCATGCCTTGTCGTTCGTGGCATCTGCGACTATGCGGACTCACACAAGAACAAGAGGTGGCAGCCCTATGCGGCAGCGACGGCAGCAGCTTGTGCTAGGAAGCTTCTGTCAATAATACCTGCAGCAGAAGTTGCCGACGCACGAACTGTTAGACGAGCTATTGAGAGCCAGGACCGTCTCTATTCCGTTCCACTAGAAACAGCGCACAGCTACACAGAGCGGCGTATAATATCGTCGGCAATCGAAGAAAAGCTACGCACATGTCATCGAAATAGCAGTATACTCCATGCGCTTGCCATTTATGGCCTCGGAGGAACTGGAAAGACTCAACTGGCGTTAAATTTTATTGAGAACCACAAAGAAAAATATAACCCCATCCTGTGGATTGATGCCAAGGACCAGAAAACAATACAATCAAGCTTTGAACGATGCGCTACCGAACTTCAGCTCACCGTGGATAGACCCTCAACACAAGAGCTAGCTCTGGGAGACTCCCCTACGGTGCAGGCAGTGCTCAAATGGCTTCGGGACCGAAAGGAATCGGATTGTGAGTGGTTGGTTGTCGTTGACAATGCTGATGATTTCACCTGGGGCGTTAAGAAAGTAATACCTAGCGGAAGACGAGGGAATGTTATAATCACTAGTCAAGACGATCAGTCACCGAGGATTTTCGGGAAAGGATGCGAAAAGCTTCGGGTTGACATCATGGAACCATCAGAAGCAAAGGCTCTTCTTCTCCAGCATCTCGACTGGGATTCTCATTCGGCACCCCTTCACGTTCAACACATGTCTGACGAGATAGTGGAGCGCCTTGGTTATATGGCACTTGCTGTTGACCTCGCAGGCGCGTGTATTAGCGAAGACTCTGATCGGGAGGTTGCTTTGGAGCAGTACTTGGCCGACTACAGCAGGCATCGGGATGTGCTACTACGCAACGATTATTTCCGTGGTCTCTCGTCGTACGACAAGACAGTGTGGACCGTTTGGGATACTACTCTGGAGACCATCGAAAGGAGATACCCTGAAGTACGACCAGGTCGTTTGCTTGCCTTTTTAGCACACTTCAGCCGCGGAGTTGTGTACGACGAGCTATTCCGCCTAGCAAGTCTTGGTTTCCTTGCCGTACATCGTGAACTCTGTCGTGAAACTCAAGACCTTCCTCATTGGCTAAAGGAGTTTATCAGGCTTGATCAACGGGAATGGGATAGCTTCAGTTATCGGGAAGCGCTCAAGCCGCTTGTTCGTTACAGCTTACTGCAGCGGGTAAATGGAGAGTGGCCCGGAGTAACTATGCACAGTCTAGTTCAATGGCGAGCAATGAATTATGAGGAGAATGAGCAGTGGAGATTCTGGTATCTAATATTTATCATGGCAGTGTCCCATCAAATATCCCAAGAAGAAGCCAGGCCTCAGTTTCGGCGAAATATAATTATGTATATACCAGCTCTTAATAACTCCTACCTTGAGGCTATACGAATCGATGATGAGAGAAGAAAGGCGCTTATATGGGCTACTATTAGTAATATCTACTACAAGGAGGGGCGATGGAAACAGGCCGAGGAGCTTGGGGTGCAAGCAATAGAGACGAGAAAGAGGGTGCTGGGGAAGGAGCATCCAGCCACGCTGACAAGCATGGCCAATCTGGCGTCGACGTACCGGAATCAGGGACGATGGAAGGAGGCCGAAGAGCTGGGGGTGCAAGCAATGGAGACGATTTTGAGGGTATTGGGACATGAGCATCCTTCCACATTAGCTATTATGAGCAATCTAGCGTCGACGTACGGGAGTCAATGGCGATGGAAGGAGGCCGAAGATCTGTTAGTGCAAGTAATGGAGACGAGTTTGAGGATGTTGGGACATGAGCATTCTTTTACGTTGGCCAGTATAGGCAATCTGGCGTTTACGTACGGGTATCAAGGGCGGTGGAAGAAGGCCGAAGAGCTAGAGGTGCAAGTAATAGAGACGAGAAAACGGTTATTAGGGCAGCAGCATCCAGACACGCTGACCAGTATGGGCAATCTGGCATTGACGTACGGGAATCAAGGACGATGGAAAGAAGCCGAAGAGCTGGAGGTGCAAGTGTTGGAGACAAGAAAGAGGTTGTTAGGGCAGGAGCATCCAGACACTCTGACCAGTATGGGCAATCTGGCATTGACGTACGGGAATCAAGGACGATGGAAAGAAGCCGAAGAGCTGGAGGTGCAAGTGTTGGAGACAAGAAGGAGGTTGTTAGGGCAGGAGCATCCTTCCACGCTGACCAGCATAGCTAATCTAGCGTCGACGTACCAGAGTCAAGGACGATGGAAGGAGGCCGAAGAGCTGGAGGTGCGTGTAATAGAGACGGAAAAGAGGGTGTTAGGGAAGGAGCATCCTTCCATGCTAACTAGCATGGCCAACCTCGCGTTGACGTACGGGAATCAAGGGCGATGGAAGGAGGCCGAAGAGCTGGAGGTGCAAGTAATAGAGGCGCAAAAGAGGGTGTTAGGGGAAGAACATCCTTCCACGCTAACTAGCATGGCCAATCTAGCGTCGACGTACCAAAATCAAGGACGATGGAAGGAGGCCGAAGAGCTGGGATTGCAAGTGATGGAGACGAGAAAGAGGGTGTTGGGACAGGTGCATTCCTCCACGCTAACTAGCATGGGAAATCTCGTGTCGACGTACCGGAATCAAGGACGATGGAAAGAGGCCGAAGAGCTGGGAGTGCAAGTAATAGAGGCGCAAAAGAGGGTGCTAGGGGAGGAGCATCCAGACACGCTGACCAGCATGGGCAATCTAGTGTCGACATACCAGTGTCAAGGACGATGGAAGGAAGCCGAAGAGCTGGAGGTGCGAGTAATAGAGACGAGAAAGAAGGTGTTAGGACAGGGGCATTCTTCCACGCTAACTAGCATGGGCAATCTCGTGTCGACGTACAGGAATCAAGGACGATGGAAGGAGGCCGAAGAGCTGGGGGTGCAAGTAGTGGAGGCGCAAAAGAGGGTGTTAGGGAAGGAGCATCCTTCCACGCTGACCAGCATGGGCAATCTAGCGTCGACGTACCAGAGTCAAGCGCGATGGAAGGAGGCCGAAGAGCTGGAGGTGCAAGTAATGGAGACGAGAAAGAGGGTGTTGGGGCAGGAGCATCTAGACACACTGACTAGCATGGGCAATCTGGCATCGACGTACAGGAATCAAAGACGGTGGAAGGAGGCCATAGGGCTGGAGGTGCCAGTGATGGAGACAAGAAAAAGGCTATTGGGGCAGGAGCATCCAGACACGCTGACCAGCATGGGCAATCTAGCGTCGACGTACCAAAGTCAAGGACGATGGAAGGAGGCCGAAGAGCTGGAGGTGCAAGTAATGGAG
This sequence comes from Lepidopterella palustris CBS 459.81, assembly GCA_001692735.1. Lineage (NCBI taxonomy): Eukaryota > Fungi > Ascomycota > Dothideomycetes > Mytilinidiales > Argynnaceae > Lepidopterella > Lepidopterella palustris. Next base: position 17,177 of record KV745225.1, on the reverse strand, counting down.
ACGAGAAAGAGGGTGTTAGGGCAGGAGCATCCTTCCACGTTGGTCAGCATGGGTAATCTGGTGTACACGTACCAGAATCAAGGACGGATAAAAGAGGCCGAAGAGCTAGCAGCGCAAGTAGAGACGAGAAAGAGGGTGTTGGGGCAGGAGTACCCATCCACGCTGGCCAGAATGGCCCATATAGCATGGACTTGGAAGCGCCAAAATCGCAGTGACAAGGTTGTGGCTCCAATAACAGAAGTAATCCAAATGCGTAGGTGAATAATTGGCTTTAATAATTCCGACACGAGGGCTTTGATACAGGTATCGAATAGCAGGATTAGGGGGTGGTAATTAATTTAGATTTTGGATCAATAGGTAGATTTGTATTTCAACAGTTATCTTTAAATTCAGGCACCATAGCTAAGAAATATAGCTGTCATCGGTTGTTCGCTAATATCGTATTGAACGAATTTAGACGTAGCTAGCACTTCCACAGTTTAGCGTGTTGTGGAAGCTAGCCATGCGCTAGCAAGGGTACTGACCCGCTCTGGCTGCACCCTTGTAAGCATTTAATTCAATGCCAAGGCCACCTAATTATCGTGAGAGCTCAATCTGAATTTTGAATTTCGAACACTATGAACTTTTTTCCGCCCCCGCTCTGGCTCCAACTTCAATTCCAACAACCCACACAACCATGCCGCACAAACACAAAAGAAAAGCGGGCGATGACTCCGTGTCAGTCTCCCCTTTCCTCGCCTCCTTCCCTTCCCTCTAATATCGCCATACTGATTTTCTTATGTTCGCAGCTTCAACCTCCCCCCGACCTCGCGCGCAAAACCCCTCCCCGTCACCATCGGCAAGTCTGCCACCAAAGCAACCACATCCACGGCACGAAATGCCCGGCGCAACAAATTGAAAGAAATAGACGGCTATGGCGCAGACGACACCCCCAAAGCCTTTGCGCGACTAATGCAATTCCACGCCGCAGGCCGCGGTCCCAAAGGCCTCGACAACGGCGACAGACCCAATGGCAGCAACAAGAAGCGCAAACTCAACCCCGACAACGCCTCCCCCGATAACCCCAAGGCAGCATCTGCGGCTGTAGCTGCAGTCCCCCAAATCATGCCAGGCGAGCGCCTCTCAGATTTCTCCGCCCGCGTGAACCACGCGTTGCCGATTTCTGGGTTGGCTAATAGAGGCAAGGGCGTCAAGGACCGCGTGACGAAGCACGAGAAGAAATTAAAAAGGCTGCAGGATGGGTGGCGGAAAGAAGAAGCTAGGATACGGGAGAAGGAGGAGGAGGAGAGGGAATTGGCAGAGGAGGAGGCGGATGAGCACGCGGCGATGTGGGAGGATAAGACGGCCGATCTTCCTGCTGGTAGGAAGAGTAAAAAGGGGAGGAGGGGGAAGGTGGTTGGGGAGTGGGACGACGATGATGGAGATCCGTGGGAAGTGTTGAGGGTGAAGAGAGGGGGGCACGGGGGGTTGCACGATGTGGTTCAAGCGCCACCAGAGTTGGGGAGGGCGCCGAGGGAGGCGTTTAAGGTGAGGGATGGAGCGAGGGTGGAGGTGGGACATGTGCCTAATAAGGCAGGGAGCTTGAGGAGGAGGGAGGAGCTGGGTGAGGAGAGGAAGAGTATTATTGAGAGTTATAGGCGGATTATGGGCGAGAGGAGGATTGGTATTTAGGCACCAGGTTTTCTGGTAAATACACTTTGAATAGCTATAGTAGCTAGATCCAAAGGCTGTTATATAGTTCTAAATTTTAACTAGATTTCCACTAGTAATGTAACCGACACGCATGTTCTGTGTTTCCTGTAATGACATGCCCGCGACGCGCGTAGGCATATCATTTCAAACACAACAATGCCCTCTCCCCAAAACTCCTCACCACACTTCCCTCCCCCCTCACCATCCCACTCAACCACCTCCTCGCTCCCTCAACCTCCCTCGCCCCAAACTTGACCAGCACAAAGCCTCGATGCGAAGCGGCGGTCCAAATCAGCCCATCCTCAGCCTCCTGCCTCTGCCTCGTGACTCGTCTCATCTCCCCAGCGCTCAATTCAGCTTCTGCAACCCCGATATCCCACTTTCTGCCGCCGATGCGCGGTAATGATGTAAATTCAGACAGGAAATAGGACCCAAGAGCTGAAAATACGGGGCCGTAGAGGATTAGGGTACCGAAGACTCCAAAGCCGTCCATTCGCTCCACAAAACCCCCGCCCGCACGGCTATCACTTTTGTCCAGGATGAGGTTATCGCGGAGGAGGAGGCGACGAGCACCGTTGCTGCTGACCGCCCAGACCTCATTCTTAGATGCATACGAATAAAAACTCCATTTCTCGCCCCTAGCACTCCGTCCTTCGCACACCCAATCACAAACACACAAACTCCCCTGCCCTCCCTCCAGATTGTACGTTTGTACTTGACTGAACGCGCTGTGTGCGAAGGGTTGGACGGGGTCGGGAAGGTAGCATAGTGCGGAGCTGGGACTGAGGTCGACGCTCATGCGCTGCCCGCTCACGAGATCGCGGGAAGGAGTCTTGAAGATCTTAGTGCTGCCCTGCGTGAGAAGTGCGAGGCGCGTGGTGGGGGCGAGAGTGATGTGGAGGTCGATAGTGTCGCCGGCTACTAGCCCGCCGCCGTAGGTGAGGATGAAGACTGTGTGGACGAGAAGAGGGGAGTAGGGCAGGGTGGGGCCATCTGTAAAGTCACCAATCTGAGATGGTTCGGGAAGCGGTATTGCATCGGGTGCTATCAGTTTGAGCGGGTACTGATAGGAGAGGGTTTCGAGGACGGGGGTTGAGGGCGGGAGGATAGAGAGAACAATGGTGCCGTGGCCGGGGCGGGAGGTTGAGGCGCCGAAGGGGGACATTGGGTGTTAGAGATGGATGGGTGGAAGATGGGACATTGCGGCCTGTCTTAATTGATGTTGAGACAGGTCGCTGGAGGTCTGCGCAGGTGGTGAGGCAGTTGGAGTGGTGTTTGTGAATTGAGATCGGGATGGAGGGGCAGAGCGAGTGACATCTGCAGCCGAGTCATGAGAGGGCGAGCGAATGGATTTCAGCCGGTCTTGCGCTCATGTTAGCCGTCACATAACGCCAGATGCAACTTCATACCACATCTTCAATTCCTCTCCCATCATGAACTATTATCAATACCCGAAGATCGTCCTTTGGTGAATCTGCTCATTATCGCACCTACCCAAGGGCAGCCTGGCGTCTTCGTCAACTCGCTTGAGGCGCATGCCCACCTGTGCCCCAACACCAAACGCGTCTCCACCCGACCGCAACAACTCCAAATACACCACACACCACGCCATTCGCCATCCGTGGTCCCGCGTCCCTTTGCACGACTCCCCATCTCCTTTAAATGCCCGCCCGCCTATCCAGCATGGAGATATCCTCGCCCGACGCCGCCGTCCCTCCCAGCGCGCCGCGGCGCAAGTCCGGACGCGTCGTCAAGAAGCCCAAAGTCTTCGCGGCATCGAGCCCTGCCGGCAGCGCGAAGCGCAAGCGCACTGAAGAGACGGAAGAGGATGTACCGATGGGAGATGACACGTCAGAAGAGGAGCTTGAGGATGATGAGGAGGGCGAGCCGGATGAGGAGGAGTTGAGAGAGAAGAAGAGGGCGAAGAGAGGGAAGAAGGCTGTTAAGAAAAGTGCGCCGAAGAAGGCGAAGACGGATGGGAATACGAATGGTGAGATTGTTAGTTTGGCGATCAGGCCTGCGGGTGGTGGGAAGGCGAAGAAACCAAGGAAGGCGCGTGCGGTCAAGAGTTCGGCTGCTGAGGATGCGGAGGGCCTTTATGGTATGTATTTGATTGTTGTTTTGGCACTGCGGAAAGCTAATTGAGAGTCTTAGCCGAGATCTTCGCGAGCGATCACACATTGAATGATGTTGCGGCTCAATGGATCTCTGATTTCACAAAACACGAGTCTAGAGCCGTGGCAGATATCGTCAATTTTGTACTCAAGTGTGCGGGATGTGACTCCAAAGTCGACACACATGATATTGAGGACCCCGACAGCTGCGCGACGAAATTAACAGATATACAAGAGGAATACCAAGCAGTGAGTTCGACCCCGTCGATCTATGAGTTCCATACTAAATGCATCTAGCAAAACATCACCGACTATCCCTTGATTTCCAGAGCAAAAGGCACCGCTGCATTCAAGCAATCACTCATTGGCTTCTTCCGCGCTCTCATCGAATCAATCGCAAAATCTGGGCTCTTGTTCAACAACATTGAGTTAATTGAAAACATTGAAGTCTGGGTCAGCACAATGTCATCTGCTAGCAATCGTCCGTTCAGACATACTGCCACTGTAGTTTCCCTCGCCATTATCAGCGCGCTTTGCGATGTTGGCAAGGGCCTTGTCGAAAACACTGCCAGCACCCTCAGACAAAGCGAAACAGAAGCCAAGAAGCCGAGAGTGAACAAAGCTCGAGTCGCGTCGCTAGAAAAAAAAGCCAAAGAGTCCGGTCAGAGACAAGAAGTTCTCGAGAGCTTCATCACGGATTGGTTCGACACCGTTTTCGTTCACCGTTATCGGGATGTGGATCCTAAGATACGCGTGGACTGCGTAGAGGCGCTCAGCGAGTGGATCATGACGTATCCAGACCATTTCTTCGACAGCACTCATCTTCGATATCTCGGATGGGTACTTTCAGATACGCATGCCCCGACTAGACTGGAGGTTGTTAAACAGCTACAGAAGTTGTTCCGGGATAAGGATAAGCTCGGCGGCCTTAAAACGTTCACGGAGCGTTTCCGGGCAAGAATCGTGGAGATGGCCACATCAGACGCCGAAGCAACGGTCCGCGCTGCTTCAGTTGAGCTTCTAGATATCCTGCGGGAGGCTGGCCTTCTCGAACCTGATGACATCGACTCCGTCGGCAGATTGATCTTCGACTCGGAACCTCGCGTGCGAAAGGCCGTGGTTGGCTTCTTCGCCGAGAACATCAACGGCACGTACGAAAGCCAAGTCGAAGAGATGGGAGGCCAAGAGGCTCTTGATGAAGCGCTGGTGACCGTCGAAGGAGATGACGATTATGACAATCCCCGTCTCGAGTGGCTCAAGCTGAAATGCCTGGTCGAGCAACTTGCTGCCTACGATTCCGAAGAGGGCGAACTGCCAGGCCGCATTGAGCGAGTACACGGCTCGCACCTCGTCCTCATCGCCGCGGGGATTGAATCACGCTTCGCGCTTGCAGCCCAGGCGTTGTATGACTACATTCCCGAGATTAGGCAATGGGAAGTCCTAGCAGGCTACCTCCTCTACGATCACTCCCAGGCCATCCAAAACGGGTCCACAGACGACGCAGAAGCGCTTCTAAAAGAATCCTGCAGGCCCACTGCCCGCGAAGAAATCATCCTCCTTGAAATCCTCAACGCAGCCGTAAAACTCCGTCTCACCCACGCCTCAGACGCCTCAAACGACAAAAAGAAACCGAAAACCAAGGCGCAGCGCCAAGAACTCCAACACACGCAAGAAGAAACCGCCCGCCATCTCGCAGTCTTGATTCCGCGCCTCCTCAAGAAATTCGGCGCGCTCCCCGACGCCGCGTCTTCAGTCCTCAACCTCGAGCGCGTGCTCAACCTCGGCGTGTTCCAGGAATTGCGCCAGGACGCGACGCTCGCAGCGCTGCTGGATGATATCAACAAACAGTTCCTCACGCATGGCAACGAGCGCGTGCTTCTCGAAGCCAGTGAGGCACTGCGACACGCGCAGAGCTATGATGAGCTAAAGGAAGCAACGGAGGGACGCGTGCAGGCACTTTGGGACGACACGATTAATGCGTTTAACACCCTCGCTCAGGGCCGCGACTTCAGCACCCGAGGCTCCCTCTCTGCAAACATCCTCACCGGCGTCACGAACACGGTCCTCCGCATCGCAAACCTCGCTACCATCTCCGACTGCACTGACATGCTTGAAACACCACCCTCCTCCTCAGCTCCCTCCCGCACCAACCCGAAATCAAAATCAAAAAAATCCAACCCCGCAACCGCCTCCTCCGCTTCACCCGACCCCCCAATCACATCCCTTATAGCCCTCATATCCCGTGGCATCCCCCTTTCCCCCACCACCTCCCTCGACCCTACCACCGACGCGCTAGAAGACACACTAACCCTCCACGCCCTCCGCGCCATCCCCTTCTACTTCATGTGGAAAGTATCCCACTGGTCCAATTACCTCCGCGCTGGCGCCGCCATCCCTGACGACGATATTGAGGTTGTTGCTGAGAGGAGGGATCGGTGTGTTGAGAAGCTGACGGCTGTGTTGAGGAGTAGGAAAGGCGCGGATGAGGTTAGGGTGGCGGCGGCAGGGGGTTTGTTGCAGATGTTTTATCTCTTTGCTAGTCTGAGGACGGCGAGGGGGAAGGGGAAGGCGGCTGGGGAGTGGGATAACGGTGATTGGGAGGTGCTGCTGCAAGAGATAACCCCACCCTTGCAAACGCTCATCCTCCAAGTCCTCAACGCGGCTGAAGTCAGCTATGCTAAACGTGCGGGGAAGACGCTCGAACCAAACGATAATATCGACGACGACCCTGTCGATCCGGACGACGAACCACTCTCTGATAGCGACGACGAAAACGAGGTCGACCTAGACAACGAAGGCGATAGCGAAAACGAAACTGCGAGAGAAGAGAAGATGCGACGCGCGTTGGTTGCGGAGCAAAGGCTTTGCGAACTCGGTGCTAGGATCGTGTTGGCGCTTGCGGCGGGGGTGGTGGATAGGAAGGGAAGCGTTGTGAGGAGTAGGCTCGAGCGGAACAAATCTAGACTCGGGGCGAATTGGAAGGAGGTTGTTGGGTTTGCGGATGGGAAGAAGGGGAAAGCTGTATCGACAAGAGCGGCGGCGAAGGGGGGGAAGGGTGGAGGAGTGGTAGGGCAGGGGAAGAAGGGAGTGAAGAATCAGGCGATCGTGGTTGAGGATGAGGACGAGGAGGATGACGAGGAGGTAGAGACGCCGGAGGGGGAAGAGGATGGGGAGGAGGGGCTGAGGGAGAGGGGGTTGGTGGTTGATGTGGAGGGCGAGGATGAAGAGGCCGGTGGACCTGGGGAAGGCGAGAGGGAAGAGGAGGATTTGGAAAGTGTGTTGGGTGATTGAAAGTGTGGTGTGAGATGGACATGGCTGGCTAGTCGTTATGGTGCCCACAGAGAAACCTGTCCTGTTCGTCGGTGTCAGTCACATGCTGGGTGGAATGTTTTCTTTTCCAGTGCCCCCTTTTTTTTCCCTTCTGCTTCTAGGTCTACGGAACTATATATTTAGCGACTGGAGCGGGGAGTGAGTGGTTAGGGGTTGGTGTTGTACTACTTTCCTTCTTCTGCTGTACATGACATCGGGTCCTGGGTCTCGCGGAGTCCGGCGGAGTCGGGACTTGTGTTGCTTTCCGTGCATAGCTCGGCGTGGGGACAGCGGATGTAATAACGTGCTTTCATATTCCGAGTAATCTAATCTGCTGCTAGAATCATAATTGTTACTTCCCGTATGGGTCGTCTGCAGTGCCGAGTGCTTTGATGTAAACGTGTTTAGGTTCATAAGTCTATTCACGGCTGTCTCCATTCAGGTTTCTGGAAGCTAGTATGAGCAGAACTAGATACCGATCTAAGAAGAAGACGTTCCAATAATCCGCTGATCGCAGACAGTGTTGACCTTTCGACAAAAGTTCTCGGAATGCTTGAAAAGAGGAGAAAGGAAGAGAGTTCAAAATACAGGGGAAAGTGAATAATTCTCTCTCTTCAGAAGTAAGGTGGTACGTTGGAAGTAGAAGTGAAAATGGAGAAAACACGAGGAATGCTAAATCCCAAAAAAACTGTCTAAACGCGCCAATGCAGCTCCATGCCCCATACTTAAACCGAATGCCCATATCCCAACGCGACACAATGCCCTCTAGAAATGCCTCACGCGATGCAATAAGAAATTCAACACCCTAGCTGCAAGTCACCAGTTCTATGCTAGGCTTCCTTTGGGTGGTGCGAGCCCTCACTTTGACCTGGGGAACTCACTCTGACTCAACCTTCTCAACCCAGTCCTCGAAAGACCAGGTAGCCACGCCGTCTCCAACCGTGAAGCGGTGGCTGGAGAAAGTGATCTCAGCGTAAATATCGCGAGCCGCGGCTCTAGCTTTCTTGTGCCAGGGCCCGAGTCCGCCTTTGCGCGCGTCTTCTTTGCTGCGCCAGAGGCCTATGGGAATATCAGCTGCATTGTTCGTGTCGTGCTGATGCGAAGGCGGTTTAGCGCGCAAGAGGGGGATGGAAAAGGAGGGAAACGCCGGAGGTTTTGTGGAACGACCGTGAGATGTAAAGAGCCCTTACAAGTCGCCAAATTCCTCCGTTCCGCATTTGGACTGCCAAACCAGTACTTCAAAAGCCCGCCACTACTAGTCGCCTCTCCATGCGATTCAAAGTCCAATTGCCGTAACAATTCACCATCAACCGACGGGTTCAGCTTCGATCGGAAGATAACGACGTAGAAGCTCTGCTCCTTCCACTGGTAGTGCTCGGTCTCGGCGAGCTGCTGAAGCGTGCCCAGGACCGTCGTCCAATTGAGAGACTCCTCGTACGGAGCGGTGGCATAGTCGGAGCGAATGGGCCGGAGAACGGTGAGAGCTTTAGCGAAGAGACGGTTTGGCACGTCCAAAGTAGCCAAGTCGAGGAGGTGGCCGGGTTCGTTGTACGGCGAAGAGACCAGGAGAGCCGAGAGCGGTGAATTGGGCTTTGTGTTGTCGAGAGCTAATGGTTGAGAGGTGGCTGCTTCAAATTTGAGAAAATCGGAGTCGATTGGTACGGAGGTCGGTTCGAGGACAAGACCTGAGCCTTCTGATAGGGAAGTTGGCTTGAAGGGATTTGCGTTTCCATTGAGATGGACGGAAGTGTCAATGCCGGGTGCCATGGTCGTTATCGTTTCGAAAGAGTGGATTGGAATAGTAGGAAATCAGAGGTCTTCGTGTGAGATGATCATGCAGATCTTAACTGCCAAATAGAATTTCAAAGTCTGCTTGTGTTGGGCCGTTTTGAGTTCTGAAGCACGTCAGACAAGCGTTTGTATGCTGACAGTCCGAACTTCGAGAGGGAGAAATTTTGCAACTAGAAGCTCGGTAGGCAATGAGGAATATCAATCAATCGCAATATAGACCAGGGAAACTACATGGAATGTAGAGGTACAAGAGGTTTAAGGAGTCGGAGAGTAGCATCTTGTTACGCTCACAAGGGAGTAACATTACGCGACAAAGACACCTTATCACGCAATTCTACTGGTTAACCGGTAAGCACGACCGTTAATTTCGACTATGCATTTGATCCCCAGAAGTCACACCGATATACAAGGTACCGGAAAGAAGCTGCAGTGTTTATTTGCCAATCGGGGGCTGCTGTTTTGTTAAATGTTCGAGCATCGTCCACATATGCCCCAGTCTTGAAATTGATTTCCTCTTCGGGTATAGCTTGGATGGCAAGCTGCTCAGCGCTCTCCGCCTGGGCGCCTTGTTAAGTTTCCGTGGTCCACGAAACAAAGATACCAGTATTTGGCCAGATCAAATGCCAAGATTATAATAATGTGCAGTAATAGGCCATTGCTAGAAATCGTAGCGGGGCTAGCTAATGCCTCTGGCCGTTCCCGGGCCATTGGAAATAATACGGCAGCTATTCGAAGGCTACCTGAAGTTTCCGGAAGACATCCGGATTACTTTGAACGGGAGAGGTGATGATTGTTCGTTGGTGTCCAGCTTGCTGAGGTAGCTTGGACTTGTCTTCGCCTGATGAAGACCCTTGAGTCTGGGTACTTAGACTAATAGATACACATAGCGCCTATACTGTAATAGTAAGTATAACGATTCGATGATACGGCGACATAAGGGACGCAAAGAAATGAAGCTAGAAATTATTGCTCGGTAAATACGGCATAATCTCTATGTGGTGAGAGAACCTTATGGGTCTGAGCTAGTAACACCCCTCTAGGCCTTCATCCAGACGGGAAATGGCGGTCAAGTCAGGTACCATAGTCACAGCAAGGCTTTCAATGGGCATTATAATTAGAAAATGATCGGAAAGAATCAACGTAGTGAATATAAAGAAAAAGGAAATATACTCCGTGCGTATCTCCCACGTCCTATCCGTAGCAAACGACTACGATCGCATCTTGAGTTGAATCTCAATTGAGTAGTAAGAAATCGTAAGAAGGATGGAAATAAATCCCTGACGGATCGCAATTCCGTTCGGAGAGCTGAGGGATAAAGCGCGGTTCTGGGATGGTTGATGGATACGGTAAGGCTGCGCTGCGCTGTATATGCGGAATGTTGCAGCCATCATCAATACAAGACGCTTCCTCTCACTGCATACCACATGAGATGAACACAGAAGACACGTACTTAAGATTTACTGGAGATTCGACAAGATCAACAGCTAGCCATGCCAATACGCACGCATTCCATTGTTCGTACGTAGGGTATCTGCGAGGGACATGGAAGTCATTCCAGCAACAAGCCATGTCTTTGACTATTTCCAGAGGCGTGAAAACTTCTTGACTTCACCCGACACGGAAAGAAGATAGCTTTGTCGTCTTCAAAGGAGTTTGTCGTTTGTCGTTTGTCGTCCGCGAACGCGTGGGTACAAACGCCACTCCCCATTCAAGAGCGCACAGACGCCAATTGCAAATCCCGCCCAACGCGTGAGATAAGTATATAACACTAGCCGGTAGGCGTTACTCAACTCTCTCACCACCCAATACAAAAACAATCTTCAAATTCATAAATGAGTCATCCTACAATACACAATAATATTCAAAACAATCCCAATAAAACAATCCAGAGCAGAGCGTCATGCATAATCCCCGCTCTTGGTATCTCTGAACCCATACACAATAACGCCACTCAGTCCATCAATCATGCTAATATGCCAAGCCCCCCAAAGACCTCAAGATGAAGGCTCGAGGGTATTTAGAATAAACTCCACCCTCTACTCCGACCTTTGTCGGCTGCGGCTGTCTGCGTAGACCGAGACGAGTACCTCTTCTCGCGCGCCTCGAGCTGTCGCAACGCTTCCATTTCTTTAAGGACGTGCTCGAGCAAGTCCTTCCGCCTCACAACATCCAAATGCCGTCGGATCTTCGGGTCTTCGCGCGCGAAGCGTTCGACTTCTGTTTGAGAAAGACCGCGGCCGAGGCGTGCATCCAGTTCACGAGGGAACTAGTGATATGTGAGTGACAAGGTCGATATGCAAGGGTATATACGGCCGGAGACTTACAACGTAGTAGAATTTAGACAGCAATTCCGCGTCGAGGAAGAGGTCGGCTGTTGTGGTGAGCTTGTCGGCTACGGCATCGAGGAAGATTTCCGGGCAGTGGTATTTGTTTTTTCGGTTTGCGCATTGCTTTGATTTCACGGCTAACAAACGCATCTTTAGAACATCGACACGGTCGCGAAGGAAGACGGCTTCTCGCCCTAGAAGGTTCTGTGATTAGCAAACAATTTAATAAATTGCGAGACAGTGCATTACCTTTGTGAAGTAGAGCCGAGCTAAAACCACCAGCTCCCCCTTGACCGTTGCCCTCGAGCACCACCTGCCCGCTTCTCACTCTATCAATAAATCCCATGACGTCCTTTATTTTCTTGCGGCCTCCGACCTGCGTCTCCAGATTCTTGGCCGCAGCCTCGCATACCTTGAGCTCCTCTTTCAGTACGTTTGCGACATTTTCTCGACCTTTAGCCCACTCATTGTCATCAACCTCAATCCTGTATTTGTAAGGTTTAATACAAATTTCCAGTTCATCACTAATATCATAAGATAGATCTCTGAGGATCGACGTGGATGCTTCCGTAATGGTTTGGCGCGCAAACGGATGGGCTGCAAAGCGAGAAGTGGAGATTAGACGATCGATGTGAGCTTGAAGAGCACTTGCCACAACAGATGTAGCAAGACGCCCAATTCCCAATTTCGTTAACGATGCGCTTGAAGAATCAAGCTTAACTTGCCAAATTGTATTTTCTGGATCCGCCTTCGGTAGTTCGCTGAGAGGATTGGGCTCGTGCAAAGGCTGAGAGAGGTCTTCAAATGGCCTGTTCCAATACCGTTGAGCCAGCAAATTGAGGACCTGCTGATCTAGTTCATGTTTTAGGAGCTCTCGGACCTCAGCCCGTCCGAAATGTTCCGTGAATCCCTTGAACGAATGCTTGAATGCATCCAGACTTTCCGCAAGATATGATTCGGCACTGAGAGGGCGATCGTTGTACTGGACTTTGAACTCGTAAGTCGCTTCCGCAAGTTCTCTCTGAATGGCCTCACTCGTGGTCTTGAGACTAGCAGCCATTGTTTGCTCCAACACGTGCATCAATTTTTTGCGCAGGTTCTTTGTTCCAACGTCCGTTTCCGACTCTGGCCCAAATTCAACAGGATGTGATGAGAAGTATGCATTCTCGTTTTTAGCAATCGCATTGGCGATGTTACCATTGCCACGATTGAAGAGCTTCCCTGTACCGATAGCCTGGGGCACACGACATACAACGCCAACATAGCCTAACCGTAGAGCATATTTTTTGTCATTGAGTAGACTCGCGCCTCGTTCAGGATCAACTAGGTCCATCTTGGTGATAACACCTATTGTCCGTTCACCTCTAGGGTCAACTTTTCGGGAAGCTCGTAATGCTGTTGAATTGGCTAGATCTACGTCTGCAGCCGAGATAGCCAGAATGACATTGGGTGGTTTAATGTATCTTTCGCACAATTCTGCAATTTTCTCTTTCAGTTCCGCTGGCTGATCCCTTCCTGTGACTTGTATATATCCAGGGAGATCAATCAGAGAAAGGTCCGGTACGTTTGGAGAATAAATTCGTAGTTGAATGGGATCATCGGTGACGCACTCCGCCGCCGGTACCGCCAAGTTGAGATCTGTAAGTGTCCGTTGGATTTGTGAAAAATCGGTGATTTTGCCAAGTCCAAGGGCGGGAAACTCTCCATACTCCGCATGAGCCTCCGGGGTATTGACGAGCGTGAGTTCGATAGGTCTTCTTGTAACCATATTTGAGCCCTTTGGTAGGAATTCGTGCCCTACAATTGCTTCCAGGACTGAACTCTTGCCTGAAGATTGTGACCCAATGACAACAATTGAAGGCAGCGTAAGGGTATCGGATTGTCCTACAGTCTGTAGGAGACTCCTGATCTCGATCATCTTCTTTGTCAACATCATCATCTGCTCGTCCCTCGCAATCCTCTCCTCGGATGATTGGGAATCTTCTTCATCTTTGTTAACATAACCAAAGGCGGCAGCGGTTGTAGCTCCAGCACCAGCAGCACCAGCACCACTCTGTTTTGGCTCGCCCTGCGGTCCTGACGATCCACCTCCATTTCCACCCCCAGCTGCTTCATCCGCCCGAATTAATCTCTGAAGCCATTCTGGGAATTCTACACGCTCCTTGGTGTTCTCCCAACCTCTTCTTGTCTGTTCCAAAGCCTCAGAAGCGCCTCCGTATAGGTTGCCAGCGATGGTGGATGCTTTATCACTTGTGCGGTGGAAAATGTCTACGACGTAATTACCGGCCTCTGAAAAGCGTTAGCTTCTGGAACTTGACAATATTAAATTCTCTAAAGACAACTCACGCCCTGCTTGATATTGAACATATGACAATCCCGCAATCACAGCCCCTCCAGCGACTGCTCCCAACGAGGCGAACTTGGTGACTAGTTTCGGTAGCACGCGGACAAACGATATCGATCGCACAGCGGGAATATTGTGAAGAGCGTAAGATCCGAGTGGCCATGGTCGCTGTTTGAGGAGGCGCAGGCCTGCATCTGATCGTAGTAAACCCCCAGCACCAGTGGTTGAATATTGGGTGAGTCTGCGTGGCGTGTTCAGAGCCGCTCGCCGGGCGAGAGGAGCAAGACGTGCAGAGATGAGCCTCCCGCTCATACTTGAAGATGGATCAGTCCTTTGGGCTTCTCATGGGGTGTGTTGGAGTGTGCTCAGGTGATGATGGAAGCGTGTTGATGTTTCTCGTCGGCATTGGGATTGCTCGTTCGTCACTCTGCCGACATTTTGCCAAGAGATGGAACGGCTCAGGAACGGAGCTGGCCAACGACCTCCATCTGCATCCCACGCGGGGGATATTCTTTGTTCATCTGATAATCGATATTTTTTTCAGGCTGCGGGAAATCATTACTGACTTGGAGAGCTGCTGAAGACCAAAAAACACGCCAATGTCAATCAATAAATCTGCGCTATGTTTGGCAATTCAGCTTGCAAATGGCGTCATCCAATCAATCTCACCGTCTTCTTCATCCCATACCGTCTCTCGTTTGCAGTGCTACTCGTGAGACATTCATCTAAACACCAGAGACAAAGTCTATGTAACTTATAGGATCGCTCTATTATTTATATCTCTATCATTAGAACTTCACCGACTAAAATCTAGCATTGGGCTTCCAGCTAGTCAATATGTGCAGATTCCTGGTGAGTCCACCCTTCCAAAATCCTCCAGATCGTCCACCCCTAATACGCCCTCCAGGTCTACAAAGGCAAAGACGAGATCCTCCTCTCCAAACTCATTCTCGACCCCACCCACTCCATCCTCACCCAATCCTACGACTCCAGGCTACGACTGGTCTGCCTACTTCGCTCTCCACTCGCTACCCGTTCATATTTCAACTAACCCACACCCAGGACAGACGCCGCCCACATAATGGCGACGGCTTCGGCGTTGGCTACTACACCTCTCCAGCCTTAGGCCCCGAACCCTGCATCTTCACCTCCACAATCCCCGCCTGGAATTGCATAAACCTCTCCCGACTCGCCTCCAAAACCACCTCGAACCTCATCTTCGCCCACGTGCGCGCAACGACCGAAGGAAACCTCTCAGACAGCAACTGTCACCCTTTCAGCTACGGCCGGCTCATGTTCATGCACAACGGCGGTATCGGCTGCTGGGCGCACGTGAAACGCCGCCTCGCCCTCTCCCTCGCCGAGCAATGGTTCATCAACGTCCAAGGCAGCACCGACAGTGAGTGGGCATTCGCCCTCTTCCTCGACAGCATGCAAAAAGCCGGCGCGCACCCCGATAACCCCGTCAGCAGCGCCGGCTTTGGGCACACTGTCTTACGCAAAGCTCTCCTAACAACAATCGAGCGCATCAACACCCTCATCGCCGAGATCCCCGACAATATCAAGACCTGCGAGGAAGACTGCCGCTCGCTCCTTAACTTCGCAGTCACAGACGGCGTCAGCGTAGTCTGCACCCGCTACGTCAGCAGCCGCACCGATGAAGCAGCCAGCCTCTTCTTCTCCTCCGGCACCAGCTGGCGCGAGCAACACCCTCATCCATCTGAAGCACCCTCCACCGAAACCACAAATAAAAACTACAAAATGGAACGCCGAGACAAAGGCTCCGACATCGTCCTTGTCGCTAGCGAACCCCTCACCTTCGAGCGCGACAACTGGGTCACCGTCCCCACAAACTCGACTCTGACGATCTCAAAGCAAACCGTCATGATCCACCCCATTATGGACGAGTTCTATTCCCCAAACCCCGCGCACTCGCGCTCGGCGCAATTTGCGCAGACCAAGGGCCAGACGGTCACGGAGGGGCTGAAGGGGCCTGTTTCACTGCCAGCGAGTGGAGCGGCGACGCCCGGGTGTGGTGGGGTAAATGGGGTGGGAGCGTTGGGAGCTAGTCAGGCCGTGCATGGGGCTATTGCTAGGTTGAGGGTTGAGGGTTGAGGGTTGAGGGTTGAGGGTTGAGTAGTGGGGGGAGAGGGGATGAGGAGAAGGAGGACGAGGACGAGGACGAGGACAAGGAAGAACAACATAAAAACAGCATCTCCCAATTTAGACACCAAAAGGCCCGCCTAAGCAACCTAGCAAAATCACTTGACCTCGAATGTCAAATCCAAAACCCCATTTCTACCGTCTTGGGTGCTGGATGTTGTGTGCAAGCCCTCCGAGCAATTTTACCCGTACGATAAGACGATAATGCCTTTACTTCAGTTTCGCTATAGATTTTTGTACACCTAAGAATATAGCATTATATCGCCATCTCCCAATCTTTATTGTTCACGCGCGCATCTTAGAGGAATTCGCTTTTCGCTTTGGCATGATTGATTCATTTTCCCGTCGAAGTTGCCTTGTTCGATAGATTTGTTGGTTCCAAGGCGGGCGAGAGCGTTACGGGTGGTTAGTCTTACAAACAATCCCCTTCTTGACTAAAATTTTCATCGTGGCTATCTGGTGACATTGAAAACAGTTTTCGGCCACTGATAACATTCGAGCCTCCGCCTACGCTTCTGAAGACCTTTCAGTCCTAATTTCGTAGTGTCAATATATTATATAGATAACCATGCCTAAATGACTTCGTGACCTCGAATCGATGCTGAAATGGGATATGAGGCTTGTCGTCCGCTCCAGGGTAATTTGATAATATTTTCAAGACCAAATATTTGCAATCGAGTATGAAAAACTCATTGCCCTAGAACTCACTTCACAATATCACAAACTCAGCATCAACACATCTCAAATAATTTCAATTTACTCCCATTTACCCACAATACACTTCCCCATCTATCGATAAAACAAGCCCCCTCCCGCCTCCTCAATAAATCCCCCAACTAGCCAGAAACCCGAAACGAAATTCCGCCACTGGAGAAGAAGAGGAGAGCAAGGCCTCCCTTCCACCACTGTATTCCGAAACCATCGAGCAATTGCATCCATTCCATCCATTCCATTCTCAATCGGCGCAAAAAAAAAAGGGGATCAAAAGCAGCAGAAAATAGAGAAAGAAGAAATAAAAATAACTCGCTACGCCGGGGATATGATGCGGGTGAATTTGTGTGGATCGAATAACGGAAACAGGGGACACTGGGGTTTACATGACGGTGTATCTTTGCGATGCTTTCATAATCGGTCATGACGAAGGGGTAGACTCGCTCGTTTTGGGGTTGGTGTGTAGAAATGGTTTGCGCGTAGCTCTGGGGGAATTATGGGGTTTGGGTTTGGAAAACCGGAATCGGAACTGGAGATGCAGCCAGTGCCAAGATTGTATGTGCGTGCGAGTGGCGGGAAAGGGAGGGGGGTTGCGGTCGTGCATTAATCGGTGTATGGGGGATTCCGCAGACGCCGCTGCTCTTCTCACCCAATGATAGTAGAGACACGGAAACAACAATATGTCGGTGTGGTGTCGGTATAGAACATCGACAGGATTCGGGGGGG
>KV745224.1:0-32128 GCA_001692735.1 Lepidopterella palustris CBS 459.81 | reverse complement strand
AAACCTCAAAACTCCCGACACGTGTGAAAACGCCTTTACGCCCTGTATCGAACCGCAGCAATCACATTCGGGCTAGGTTCAAGGTACATGTTGAACTTTCTCTTTGCTGTCAGCTACTCGCTACTTGCAATGACGAAGCTAGAACTCCGGGGTGAGGCACGTGGTAGGTAGGATAAGGATAAGCAAAAGATGGGATCCCGCCAATCCGCTTTAGTTGCACCACAACCCCCCGAGTGTTTGATCGTTTCGCCTATACGGTATTTTTTTTTTTTTTTCTTAAATAAAAAAGGTGTGAAGGGTATTGTTACACGGACAGAGGAGATGCGAGTCGGAAGAGAATCATGATGAAGTCCGAACCCCGAGATTTGAGCAGAGGCAGAGGAAAGGGTGGGAGCGGTAGAGCAACGAGAGAACTAAGTTTTGAAGAGGCTAGAGAATCGAGAAAAAGGCAAACTACAAAACCAGACCCGAACTTCCATGAGCGTAATGCGTTAAAAGTTCCATCCTCTCCCCTACCCCCCCCTACCCCCCCCCAACTTTCCACTCTGCGTCTGTGGTTCTTCAACAAAGTTCAGGACCACAATAAAACCATGTCGGCATAAAATCTCCCTAGTCCTAGACCAGAGCCCTGCACCCCCACGTCAGTTTCCAATGCACATGGCCTCGTTTCAGAAAACGGTGACTGTATCTGCATGATGATAGAAGAACGAATAACTCACCCTCTCTCCAACGGCGCGATTTTAATCTGCCCGTGCAGGTCTATGAAATTCTGCGAGTTGCCTGCAGCATTTCCGGCTAAAGGAATGGACTGCGCCTTGCAGATGCTCTGCATCTGGCTTGGGATATTGGGCTGGCCGCTTTGGATTGCCAAGGGGGCTTCGATGAGGGTGAGGAGCAGGCCCTTGTTCAATTTGTGTTAGCACCTCTCGTTCTATCCACTCTACCCGGTTAAAATGAGAAAGTACGGCAGAGTAGATGGGGGCCCGAGGACCTGAAGGTCGAGAAAAGGGAAAGGGAAAGGGAAAGGTTCTTACGGCATCCATGTGCCATTCCATGTGGCAGTGCAGAAACCAAGTCCCAGGGTTATTGGCAATAAACCGGATGACCGTGTAACCGTTAGGCGCCACCATCCAAGTATCACGGCGCATTGGCACCGCAGGCATCGAAGAAGACGAGTTTGAGAAGCCCATCGCGGTGGCGTTGGAATTTGAATTTATTATACCGGTTGAGAGAAAGTGATGCTTGTGTTTCGGGCCGTGGACAGTGTCGGAAGAGCTGTAGGTACCATTGGAGCGGGCGACTAACTGTACGTTGTGGCCATGAATGTGTAGAGGATGGGGCCCGCCATCTAATTTGGTTAGATTTTAATAGAAATGTGGAAGCAGAGCATGATGGAGTGGACTTGCCGTAGTTGTTGATGACTATTTCAATTAGTGAGTTATGGTTAAGAACAAATGGATTCGCGTGTTCACCATACACCCTACCCAACGTTAGTTTCTACTGGAGTAGAGGGCCCTCCCAGTATTTCATACTTTGGATTAGTGGCATCCTTTCCAGCTGAAAGAACAGTGTAAAGTGACGGGACCTTCTGTGGGATGTAGGTAATGTTGTTGAAGCCAGCCCTGCTTGTGTTACCAAAGGTGGTTCCAACAAATCATTTTGACCACCTATCACCTGTATTGTTCGTTTCCTGGTGCACTTTGATCAAAGAAACTCAGGGCCAAGACTATTTGCTGATCTGGGGTTCCTCGGAGGAGGGGGGTTCCGTCTTGAGGAACCAGGCCAAAGTCATCGAAAACATGGAAGCTATTTACAATCGGTGCCTCGGACGGTATTGGCTTGGTAGCTGTACAAAATATCAGTCGAAGGGATATGATGCTTGGTAAAACTGGACCATATACCGTTATACATCAATACCGCGGTCACATTCGGTTGAAGATTAGCAGGGATGGCGTCGGGGTCAAACCCTTTCACATCAATTGCGCCGAGGATTGGGTAGTTCTGGTCGGCGGTTGGCAAGGTCTTTAGCAGGCAGCCATATCGTTGTCCAGTCGCTATGTAGAGGTCATCGACTGGTTGCGGATTCATATATACTCCATCTGCCTCGATGATAGTGAAGTTGTGATTGTCGACATGGAAATAGAACTGGGAGAATCCAGATATGTTGATGATTCGTAGAAAATAAGTCTTGTTAGGCTGAACGGAGAATTTCGGTCCTGTTTGGTCGTTCATCAAGGCAGACAATGGAACAGGCTCGGAACCGCCGTATTGATTTAATTTAATGGCTAGCAATGAAGTCAGATCGTGAACTGAAAAAAAAAGACGTTCAGAAACTTACACAGATATTGGGGCTCTAGATTGGCTCCTTGATCTTGATAAAATCCCATTTTCGTTAGCTATTGCGTAATATAGTTAAAATAGAGGTTCGAGGCCATACCCCAATACCAATCGGACACAGTTATTATCAATTCCTCATCGTATTGACCTGCGTAAGGCGATTTGGGATCATGAATGATCAGTGGACCTCGCAGGCCATCCATATACTGACTAGGGCTATGGCCTTAGTGTTGATTAGCTTGAATACTAGAACAGATTTGGATGAGAGTCTTGCTTACTGTGATACCAATAAGTGCCAGGTTGTTCTAACTAAAGAGTTACATTAGAAGACTTCATGGAGAAGGCAAAGACCAGAGACAAACATGGAACGTGTAAGTATATGAGGCGCCAGGTATGATAGGACACTGTGCTACCATTGGGGTCCCATCGTTTGCGTTATTGCCAGTTTGAAAAATCCCATGCCAATGAATTGTCAAGGTTTCGTTTCCCAAATTGTTCTTGACGTTGACAGTAACGGTATCGCCTATGTTTCCGCGAATTGTCGGACTCGGCCATTGATTATTTATTGCGATCACTGGTCTGGCAGAACATGAGAGTGATTCGGTGGCGCGGGCAAAGGGAGACTTTCCTCGGATATCTTCCATCCGGATTGGCCGTAATCCAGTCAACGTCCCAGTTGTAAGTGATATTAGCAGCGGCTGAATGACGAGCTGAAAAGAAGAGAAGTAAGCAAAAAACGGCGGCGAGCATTTTGATACGATATTGTAACAGTCTCTGGACTACAGTGTTGCGCTTGGTCGACCCCTTTACCAGTTTTCTGGCGGGATAAACTACTCCTTATATGCACTTTCGGCATCCTGTGACGGGCTCTGGAGGAATATGGAGTTCACCCCTTCGCTCTGACTAAGTGGAAGGCGGCAGGGAAAGGCTCGGATTCGAATGCGGCGTGGATTTACGTTCTCGAATAGGATTCATGTATTTTCGTAGTTACATTAGAAGGCGACAGTACTAACAGGGCTGCGGAATAAAGGTTCGAATGTGGAAATTATTTTTTTCAGCCCCAGGCGGTGTCATGTGGGCAATTTCGTGCATTAAGACTTACGTATATTTTGGGTTCGCTATAAATTCGGCCCCAATTGTTGGAGGAACCTTTTCCCTCAGCCTCGCACATTTATACACATCTGTAGGAGGTGGTGGTGGTGGAGTGTTACGGGAAACAATGAGCCACTAGTGCATATATCAGTGACAGCCCAAGATACTACGTTGCTGGTAGAATTTCTCAGACTGGTGATGTAAAAGGAGCAATAATCTTCCAGACCTGAAGCGGCAGATCAGGCCTCAATCCAATGCCTGAAGCCATAAGCTTAAAAGATTGCCATCTTCGCAGTTTTGTTACCACCATCCTCTAAAGTGATACGAATTCTCTCTGACTCTGGAATCTGTCGATATATGCTATCTTTGACGCCTGGAAGATGTCACTGGGTGGGTAGGACAATGTTCTATCGTATTCTAAGCCGTAGTAACGTTTATCGATCTGCCCAATCGAGTGGTGAACTAATGGACCGCCTTATCTTTCCGCAATCGTCCCGACAGTCACCTTTACACGTTCTAGGTACCACGTTGTGGGGTCAGGATGTATATGTTGTGCCAAAATGTTCGTGTAGAGGGTTGGGGATCGGGAGAATTACGTGAAGGTTGAACCGCCCTAGATAATTGAAGGCGAATGTGGTTGCAGGGCGCCTCACCCCACAAACTGCTCATCGAGCCGTCTGTCGCGAAAGATAATAAGGCGGGACCGACGTTTGGGCAGTGAACAGGCAGCCATATTCCTGCACTACTTGAGTTGATTTCGCGAGGGGTACAGTGCTACAGTAAGTACGGAACCGTTTCACGACGGAAGTTAATAAAAGAAGAAACGCAGAGAGATCAGAACCAAATATAAATGAAGTAAACTCTAACTAAATGAACAGCATTGGATGATTGAAGACGAAAGTAAAAGTGAGCACGTCCTTGGAATAGCTCGAGATGTAGAAATGACTGTTTGGTTTGGCATTATTGAAAGGATCTTTCACACTGGCTGACGAGAACATTCGTGATCACAATTCTTCAAAGAATGACAGTCTGCAGGTCCGGGAATATGGTTTGTATTACATGCCCCTTGTATGTTCTCCCGGTTGACAAGGTTGACTGGAGCTCTTCCTGGAGCTTGTATCACGCCGGTTAGTAGTTACCCGCCTGTCGCCCTTACCTAGGTAACGAGGATGTCTTCTGTCAAAGCAGAGTAGATTGCCCTGGACCAGCATCGTACCCGGCTTTTGGAGCTTGTTAATCTAATCCGTACACTGCGGGCGAGCCTGCTCACTCTTGGTGGAATCTAGTGAGGCCGTTAGTTGAAGCTTTTGGAGTCGTGAGCTCCGAACTCGCCTAGGCGGAAGCGCCTGTCAACTGCATCCTAGCATCATCATCACTGCCAACGAGGCTGAACCTGCCGTCTTCCTCATGAGCCCGACTACCTTTGTACTTACGGTATACACTCAATCGAGACATGCAACTAACTCTCAGTATCCTCTCTCCCGTCCTAACTGACCTTCTAGTCCACCGAAACCTCACCACCATCGCCATCGCGACAAATCAGCACTCACTAGCCTCGAAAAAAACCACAGGCAGTTTAAGATCTAAAACATCATGCATATTACGCCAAAGCATATGTCAGAAGTCAAATTCGCAGTTACGATAGCAACAGGATAATCCCAAGACCGTACACGCCCTCAAGGCCCAGAGACAGAATACTACAAACCCACAAGCAGCGACCTATACCACGTAGTCACAGACACAGCATCCCAACCTCCGCCTTCCAAGAGGGAAAACAGGTTGGCACAGACATACTAGAGCTTTGAATTATGGCTGCCGCAGATCTACCTTAGCTGAGGTTTTTGAGGAGTATGCCCAGTATTGGCCCCCAAGGATTATTATTAGACCATATTCTCCATTCGGCAACACAGTGTTAGATAAATATTCTCTAATTTCACCTTGTGCTTCATATTCTAGTTTCTCAATGCGGCCTTCTCAAGCAATCGCACGCCTATCAACAGCTAAAACACGTAATTTCCACTTCGTCAAAGCTAATCTCAGTTCATGCAGAACCCCATTCTCCCTCAAGACAATGAAGGAGTAATGCGGGCATCCACCAGCCATTAATACAGCCACTTACACTCGTGCGATAGTAACAAGCAGACCCCAAGAACCATAACCTAATCTTGCTCACTCACCAACAAAGCAGCAACCCTGCCCCGAACCTGGCCCTGCATATTGCGAAAATACACGAGTGGGCTCTGCTCAACAGACCTATTTGCCATGTGCTCCCCACAACCCCATTTACTCTTCCTCGGGAATCCACCTCGCGCATGTCGCTATGTCCTGGAAAACACCTCCCTATGAGGACGGCCTCCACCACGTCCCAGACCCAACACTCGAATTCTACCAGCCACCTCCAGTCACCGAGTCTCCGCTAGGCGAGGGCAAACGCAACCTGGTATGCGGGCTGCAAAAGCGGACGCTTGCGATTGCGTTAGGATTAGGCATCTTGGTGTGTATTGTCCTCGGCTTAGCAGTAGGGTTGGTTGTGGCTACGGCGCGATCGCACCATCACTCCAACTCTGTAAACTCGACCGCGACGCAACTTCTCGGGGATGTTGCCTCGACACCCACCCCCCTCACGACCTCTACAACCGACTCTTCCTATACAACGAGTGCTGCAGCTGCAGTAATACCAATGCCCACATCGCGGCTGTTCTCGTCATCCGAACCCACTTCCATTGCAACCTCCTCAACTTCCAGAATCTCTCCTCAGACCACCACTCCCCCAACAAGCTTTTCCAACGTCTCAACAATAAAATCGTCAACCCTAACCGCCTACCGCGACTGCCCGTCGTCTAACAGCACCTCCGTCACCCTCTCCAACCTCATCCCCGCCCAAACCTTCGTGAA
The DNA here is from genome assembly GCA_001692735.1 of Lepidopterella palustris CBS 459.81. Taxonomy (NCBI): domain Eukaryota; kingdom Fungi; phylum Ascomycota; class Dothideomycetes; order Mytilinidiales; family Argynnaceae; genus Lepidopterella; species Lepidopterella palustris. The sequence continues at coordinate 25,804 of KV745224.1, read as the reverse complement.
ATATTGTTCCTTCCTTTACACGCACAAAACCATCAACCTCTTTGAAGAGGTCACCTCTTCACTCAACGACTGTATCGCGCTGTGCGGCGCTCATAACGCGGCCTATAATGTTACCATAGGAAGTGGGTCGGAGTGCAGCTCGGTGTGTTGGCGTTTTGACCCGACTGTGGAGTATTTCGGGCATTGTTGGGGGCTAATGGGAGCGGTAGCTGGGGTAGGCGAGCTGGCCGATTCGGGGATTAGTAGTGGAAATGCACCAGTTGATAGTGCGTTGCTTGTTAGTTGAGAGGGGTATGGAGACAGAGGGGCATGGAGACAGAGGGGCATGGAGACAGAGGGGCATGGAAACAGAGGGGCATGGAGACAGAGAGGGGTAGGTGACAAAGAAGGGATGTAAGGGATGAAGGGGTGGGATCGTGGGGAGGTCTGGTGTAGATTTATGAGGGACTTTGTGCGTTTAGTTTGTATGATATTGATGTAGAGAGTCAGATAAGTCAAGTGGGGTTTCGGAACCTTAAGTAGAAGGGAGGTATTGGTTGACGAGAGTAAGCTTGGAAATACCTCACTTGAGCTTACTTTTTTCAATATTTTGCTTGATGGATGTAATGCCCTTCTTCTAGCTCTTCTGGATGGCATGTGTTAGCGTGTGCTTCTCTGGACATGAAAATGGTGGGTTGAGCTGTGATTTTTGATTCCTAGAGATACTTTTCCCCAACGCAGCGAGACTTGTGTACTTTTTGTCGAAAGCTTGAGAGACCATTAAAGTTTAATAAAGCACATGTCCGTCTTCGAAAATAGCCCAACATAGCTACAACACTAATTGAGATTCAAGGTGTTGCTGCTGTTGACAGTTGAAAGAGTCTTGCCCAGAGAAAGATTCGAGGGATTAATAGATAGTTTAGAAGGCTCATAGGCTAAAATAGAGCCTTCACTTGTTTGTGAGCGGAGCAAGGTAATTTATTTTAACGTTTCTTAGTTTAGGCTATATAGAACTACTTAGTAACTTAAAAGCTAAATTAACTAAAGAATAAATAAAAGCCTCGGTTAAAGCATTTATCACGTGATCTGACTTTTCCCAATATGACGCCGACCTATCTGAGGAGTCCAAGATCCCTATTCGCCCTATAGCTGTGCCCCTGGGCTCCAGCCGTGCTGCCTTGACCTCGTACCCTGTAACCAATCTGTGGGGTGATCTATTCTGGCTTATACCTGTTCGTTGGTGTTCGTAATAGATAGAGGAACAATCAGCCCGAGGTTTCTTAGGAGTTAGGATTTGTATTTACATACGAACACGCTCGCTCTCAGATAGAACCCTTGTGATTATCTCAAAGTACAATTATAGACTATACCTTATGAATGAATCCACACCAGGTTAAGATGCCAATGAGGATCCGGATCCCGAGGGACAGGAAGAGGATCGAGTTGTAGCATGGGTGGATAACATGATTGAAGAATTCACGAGATCAAGGATTACGTAACAAGGCTGGAATTAGTGAATCTGTGCAGATTGACAGATTAACCAGATTGTATGGAGGAGTAATAGATATAAAGAGAAGAACGTTCTCTTACAAATCCCCTTTCCCTCTTTTTAGTCAACTCTTCAATAGTTTCTTGAATACAATCTATACCCGCCTTACTCGCAACCTAGTTTGTATAACAAGACTCCTAAGACTAGCACTCTTCTGTGAGGGGGACTATACCAGCTAACTACCAACTCAGAGGCTTTGTAACGATCTCCGCTTCCTCCGTATATACAATATACCCTTGTGAGACCAAGCACCTCCCAAGCTCCTCTAACCCGGAAGATCCCAAGAGGTCAGGTCACTCCCGCAACACTATACCTATTATTGTGGTAATGATTAGTACATTAATATTTTGACGGTATTGTGTATGATTGTTTGTCTTCCACAGGAAACAGACGTTCGGAACCTTTGTATGCTATTTGGAATAGCAACCAGGATAAGTACCCCAGGGACTCCACGTTGCACCAAGGTACAAAACTAGTTGCTGAGCGACTTACAACAATCAAGACATCTTCCTTCTTCTCTAGAGATAGACAATAATTAGGGAAAGAAATAAGTCAGGATAGAATAGATGAAGGATCGTTAAGCCGGTAGATCCGGCGCCTTTTCTATTCGAATGGGGTCTATTGATGATGGCAAGTGGCGATTTTTTTTTGTCAGCGGGATTCTCGACGGGGTCATACGAGACAGATTAATTTATTACACGTCATTGTTCCACGCGTGACCTTCAAGACTAAGAGAACTCACATGATTGCCAGGGCGAGTTAGGCAAGAGCAATATTGGACTCCAAGCTCGAATGCAATTGCTTTATACTTAAGAAGAGACCCGAATGCCCTCTAGACTCCTCTTGCAACCAGATCAACTCACTGGCCTTCTCACAACTCACACAACTCACACAAATGAGGTTCTCAATCATTGCCAGTCTCTTCGCACTCGCGGCCTCAACCGCTGTCGCCCAATACACAAACCAGTCCGCTCCATTCGAGCTCGTCCTCCTCTCCCAAAACCCAACCATCAACGGCTCAAAACTCATTGCCTGCCATGAAGGCGCCGGAATCGAGGCAGCGTGTCGGGGTGGATCCATCGCAACCTCCGGGCCCGGATTCTCCACCTTTCAATTCAACACGTCCATCTACTCGGTGCCTACCAACGAGTCGGCCGGAGTGACGGGTTACCTCACCTATGAGCTTCGAGGGTTCAATTTCAACGAGTCTGAACCAATGGTCCTTTCGGTCGATCCAGTATCTAACGTGGCACTTCCGATATTCTCTCCTTCCTACTTTGCTACTGAGGTCGCTTTCGATCGCGAGGGCTTGATGAATATTCAGGGTTATGTGGACGATCGGACGATCCCTATCTCGACTACTATGATATATGTTGCGTACTACAGATGGTTCGTCTGTTCGACCTACTACAGTGGTTATAGATACCAGGCCTTGACGTGGGTATTGGGGGAATTCCCACCGGAGAATCCTTCTTGTGTGAAGGTCCAGGTTAAGAGAGTGTTTGTGTAAGAAGGCTTGGTTTTGGGTTAATGATGCAGGTGGAAAAGGACCTCGGTCTAGAGGCCATGGAAGATTGCATGGTTTCTGCTTTCGAAAAGTGGCCTACGGGAGATGGCATTGAACTGCGCTAGCGACAAATGCACTTGGTAATCATAATGATAACATCTGTTTGCTCTCCAAATGCAGAACTGTGCTGGGTAGATAATTTGTGAGAATATTTTGGTGTTGACACCAAGCCAGGATGCACCCTGCATATATTGAAGAAGCCTCGACAATAGTTTATCCGGCCCGATACGCTAAACTAATTTAGAAAAAGCGGCAAATATGCCGCGGTCATGCTTCGGGAGGTGGTTGCGATCACGGTTGGCAGCAGCAAAATGTCAAGCAATTGTCCTGTCTGACGAATCTCGTGCATGAGCACGACTGCGACCCAGAGCATCATGCTTTAGCTATTCACTGCTCACAAGAAATCGCTGCTATATATCAGTCTTTTTTACCAATCTGTTGATTTTTCTTTCTCCTCCAGCCCTCAGAGGCCTCCCACAATCTAAGCTCTTCATCAGCTTTTTTCACGGCTTCCCCGAACAACACAACCTTGCCCATTCATATCTTTCACAGCAAACAATCATGGCACGTAACCGCAGTGCCTCACCGACGGATAACTTCCCACCGGGTCATTCTGCAACCTCCCCACAACCACTGGTTTCCAAGCGCGACAAACGGAGGAACATGCTCTCGGACAAGCTACAAGACATGATGGCATCCTTCTCAGATAACAGGGATAGCCACTACAGAGCCCAGGTGGCTGCAGTGCAAGCCGACATGAACTTGATCATGAGGGCTGACCCGTACGCCAACAAGCCTTTGGAGGATGGCGGAGAGGAAGCCGCTGAGCTCATTGCGTCAATCATGGGAAATAGCGTGCCTTCGGCGCCGAGCGCAGGTACAGACTATGCAGCGCAAGTTGGAACATACTATGCGCGATTCGTGGAGGCGGTTAATGATGCTCTAGAGGAGAGGGACTATAACCTGACTATGCTTTGGGTGAGTACGAAAGGAAAAACTCCACAAATACAATGGCTAATTGTTTCTGGAGCAGAACAAGCACCAAGCGACCAAAGCCGAACTGGACAATACCCAACAATATAAGGTATATGTTGCGAATGAAGAACACCGGTTACTTGCTAGCACCCTCCGAGACCGCCTCATTCAGAGTGTGACGGCGAGACGATCCCGACTGCTGCGAGAGAAGGAACAATTGGACCTTGCCGATAGCAATGCTCTCCTGCTTCATCCAAACCAGTTCAGTATTACAAATCCTGCAAGCCCTGGAGGTGCGCAAAACCACCGGAAAACAAGACATACAAGACACGCCAGGGATCCAGATGATCTGGTGAGCGCGGCAGCAACGGCAGAGAACAAGCGGAAGAGGAAAGCATTCGAGGACAATGATAATGACTCTCCGGCTCCTACTGGAAGGAACGTGGAACTTGGAATGGTATCGCCCTTCCGCGATGCCAAAGCGAGGGTCATTCACACTCAATTTGAAGCTGCCGCCTTTTCAATCGATCGGCTCTTTACCGAAAAGGAGCTCACCATGGCCATGAACAATGCGACACTTGCTGCCGCACACTTCTTTGCCAGAATGAAGAATTCGGACAACAATACGACCTCGCACGACCCTACCACCAACGGGGCCAATGGCGTCGCCCACGACCACACCTCCGACAACGAAGCAGGCCCTTCAAACTCCAACAACGCCGACGTAATGGACCACGACTCCGACTCTCCTCCCGGCGCCCCCGACATGTCCCGCACAATCTCCCAATCTCATCACGCCACCCGCGGCGCAACACGCACTGCCCTCAGTGACCTCGCATCCGCCGCCTCGCGCGCCTATCCCTTCACAACGCCGATGCCGGTCATACTACCTGCCAGCCTCGGCAACAAGCCCAACGCCCAAGCCCCAGCCCCTCCAGCCCTCTCCTCTCAGGACGTAGACCAAGACATGATGATCATGCTCCGCGACGCCCCACCGGATGACCCACTTAACGAGCGCCTCCTCTCCGACGCTGTCGCTCCGCTCAAAACGCGCGAATATCAATACCAGCCGCCTGGCTGGCAACAACCCGTCCCCGAGATAACGAGTAATATCAGGGCTGTGATGCCGCAGTTGGAGATTGGCGTGGGTGGCGTGCCGATGAGTGCGCAGAGTAGTATGGGTGGGTATAGCGATATGGGCGGAATGAGTGGGAGCGGCACTGGTGGGGTGGCGGTGAATCGGTTTGGAGAGGGGAGTTCGTTGGGTGGAGTTGGAATGAGGAGGGCTGCTAGCGGGACGGGGAATGAAGATAGAGGATCGGGGAGCGGTAACGGAAGGAGAGGCGGCAGGAGAGGTGCTAATCATGGATAAGTTGGCCGTGCTTCTCGAAGTCTTTTCATTTTCTTTCTCTCATTTTCCCTGTGTCTCCAGTATGGATTTGGTGTTGAATGGGCTGGCTTGCTAGGCTTGGGAATTTATCTACTCCGGGCAATACGGCGTTTTGAGGGGATATCGGTGTGGCATGGGCCATTTCTCACGGTGGAGTGCAATTCTGGATCGGTTGGTTTACATCGATCAGTGCGAGTGGGTTAGTTCGCTTTGAGCCCGACCTGAGTTGTACTTACCTCCTAATCTCTGGGGGCCGAGCAAGATGTGTAGGCTTACTTTTTGGGTTGGTCACTTAGGGTAGTGGACATGTAGGAGATTCTTTATCTTGTGTCTTCTTGCTTTGCTGATTTCTCCTGGCTTGGAGAGAGAACTGCCTGCAATACAACAACCGAACTATCATCTGCATGTTCCATTCTCTGTCTTCCGTCCCCCTTCCTTCATTTTCCACTCCCAATCCTCCCCTCCTAAACAAACCCAAATCTCAAAACTCCAACCTCGCATCGCCACCATGCCCACCACAAAGAATATACTTGCCGGCGTGCAATACAATATTAATTGTCCCCAGAACAGCTACATTAGCGCTGCAAACCTGCAATAGGTCATTGTCACCCCAGAAGAGCAGATACGTATCGGGCACAGGCGCCGAGGTCGATAGTGTGGATGGTGGTGAGGATGTCTATCTATTGGGAGCGGAGATTGTAGCTAGAGGAACACATGTCACATGCTAGAGAGGTTGGTGTAAGATGGGCACAATATATGCGAGGGAGTGTACCGTATGTGCCTTGCAAATAAAAATCAATGCCATCCACAGTCTTCAGCGGCATAGTCTTCTGCACATCAAGCGAAGGATGGGGTAGAGTGAGCAAAATGGGACTTGGGGAAAGGGATGAGGCAAGAACGCAAAGAACATTTGTTCTAAGATATGCTCCATTTCGATGTTAGATACATTCGGTGAAACCAGGAGTGATCAAAGGATGATCAGCGCCTTTATATCATCCTGGTGAGGGTGCTGCGGGCTTAACATGTATCATTGTCGAAAGGCCCGGCGAGGAACCTGAGCATTATAGATTTCATATATTGTCCTTGACACGATGGAGTTCTATGTTTTATAGGTCTGATATAGGATGTGGAGTCCTTGATGAACGGGGAGTGTCGCTCTGCAGCGATGCCTAAGAAGCGACAATGGTGATGAAGAAATGGAGAGACTCGGTGCTTCCGGTGTTGGGCGAGCGAAGGTCCTGTCTCAAAAGGGCTAGTCTATATTTGGGATCTTGCTTTTTTTTAGACTAGCGTGATGTCTGTCATTTGCCCGCAGACTTCAACACCATGACCGCATCGCGAGATGCAACCATCCTGAGGTCCCCTGCGTCCGGCAACTGATATTCCCTTTTCCACAACATAATCTGGAGATATCAGAGCAAAAGAGGAATGAAATGAGGCTGCCGAATAATTGAAGGCGATAAATTGCTCGGACTGCTCAGCTCCGCTTGTATCTAATTCGTGTCAGACTAAATACAAGAAGGATATAATCGAAGGTAAAATACGCCTGTTGGTGCCTGGAAGGAGTTCAATTCTCTCTCGACCATAAGTTTCTGTATGATCTACTTTATCAACGCTATTCAGCTTACTTGGTCGTCATTTTCTTCAAATATTCCTGAACAAACATCGTAGCTATGGCACCAACCACACCTAAAGTCATATTCCTTATGGCAGATTACGGCCACGACCCCACAGGTACGTAATATATCTTCTTTTTTTCTCCTGCCACTCCCGTAAAGCACGACTCAAAGCCATCGCAGAAACCGCAATTCCTTACGCCGCCTTCAAGTCTGCCGGCTTCCAAATCTCGTTTGCGACCGAGCGTGGCACCAAGCCAGCATGCGACACGAAAATGCTCACTGGTTGGACGCAGAAACTACTCGTTTGTCATCCTTCCCAACCATGCCATGCCTAGTTTTCGACCCCCAACAAGCCCACCCTTACTGACCATTACCAGGGTGCCAATCAAAACACTCTCAAGGCCTACGAGAAAATGGCAGCGAGCCTCGAATTCAGTGGCCCTATTGCTTGGGCATCACCAGAATTCACACTCGACCCCTACAACCTCGTCTTCCTTCCCGGCGGCCACGACAAGGGTGTTCAGCAAGTAATTGATTCTTCCATCGTTCAAAGCCACCTCGCCGACTACTTCCCCGGCACAGAGAGACATCACGGTTCCCAAAAGGCAATTGCCGCAATCTGCCATGGCGTGCTCGGGCTCTCCAAAGCCAACGATCCATACGGGAAGAGTGTGCTCTATGGCTCCACAACTACTGCGCTGCCCGGTATTATGGAGCAAGGCATTTGGTGGGCCACGAGAGCTGTGTTAGGGAATTATTACAAGACGTATGGAGCGGGTAGTGATAGTGTGGAGGCGGAGGTAAAAAAGAGGCTCAATTTTCCGGATATTCAATGGAAGAGCAGTCTTTCACCGACACCGTAAGTTTATTGATTTGGTAATGTTGTGGTTGTTTGTGGTGCTGATCGTAATCATAGATTTGTTGTTGAAGACACCATGCACAACTACTTGAGCGGACGCTATCCGCCTGATGCGCAGCTGTTGGCTGACAAGGCGATTGCACTTGTACAGAAAATTATGACGCCGAAGGATGAGAACCGTCCTGGAGTGATCAAATTAGCGCCTACATATGAAAGCTCTTAATTGCTTTTCGGGAAACTTGGACCAAACTTGTTTCTATTTTGAGGCGCTGAGTCGGCCCTGAATATGGGATCAGAAAGTTGCACAAGTTGCCGTGATGAGTTTTGGAACACCGTTTGTATCTCACCGCTGATTCCTAGTCTGCTGTATTTAATTCCTCGGTCCTTTCTCGATCACGTGTCCCAACCTCTTGCTGCTTTTATTTTGTTGATGCAGCAGAGGCAGGTCTGAAGCTGAGGTTTCTTGTATATGAACGGGGATTCATAGCCGCTAATACGTTATCCTTGATGGGCGAGGCTTCCTAATCGCTTGGTAACGGGAATCCAGAGTTTCGTTTTTGCAAGCGCTGATGAGAATAGATCACAATGCCCGAAGACCATACGAGAAGAGAGAAGAGTGAGTTGAATGGAGAGGGCTCGGACCAGAGAGAGAGAGAGAACAGGCGCGAAGAAGGCTGGCAACGAACTGTCCTCCAAATCATGCGGTCGCCTGCGCCTATTATTTCTTTGCTTTCGCCGCTCGGACTTGACATCTTTTCTTCACAAGCGGGGGTAGCATAGCGAACCAACTACCGATCAACGACCAAGGGAGATCAAGGAAACGGAAGCGAGAGCTCGAAGCATTGTTATCGTAAGAATAATCTAACGGTCCACATCATGTATGCCACTATGCGAGACGCACATGTATTACTAAAATAGTATCAACCAATAATAACCCCATTACCCTAGCCACTCGACGAGCTCTTCGTCAAGGTTTTCGTCATCTCATCACTCATGATCTAGCACGTTCTAAAATACCAACCACGCATGATCCATCGCTCGAAATGCTACACGCGTTCTTGAAGCATATACATACCCAAGCTTCTACACCTCCGCAGCCAACCTCCTCTCCTTCTTGCTCTTCTCCTGCTGCTGGATCTCGGCCAACTCTTCCCTCGTCGAGTTATACTGCCCAGTGACTTGATTGAACGGATTATCCGGATGCTTCTCAAACTCCTTCCGGATCTGCTCAACCTTCTGATTCCGCCTCAAGCCCTTCTCATCCTTCATCTCCTCCAGCCTTCGCTCCTCATACTGGGTATACGCCGCCTTGAACCGTCGCTCCGGATGCCTGTCGATCTTGTCATTGGCATTGCTGGTGATGTCTAACGCATCTAGCGCGTTGTCGATACCGGTGGCATTTAATGCGGCGGGTGCGGTGAAGGAAGAGAGTGCGCCGTCGATGCCTTTGTTGGTCTTTTTCTGAGCTGTTTTGGCGTTGCCCTTAGGTTTGGACGGGAGCGAGGCTTCTTCTTCTCTTAGGAGAGCTTCTTTTTCGGCTTTCTTGCGGGCGGCCTCGGCGGCTTTGGCGGCGGCAGCTTCACTGTATTCAGGCCCGCCATGTCAGCTTGTGCCAGTAGGAGAAGTTATGGTTGGCGAGAAATTCGGATGTAGATAGTCTGGGGGTGGCGGCAGCGGAGGGAAAGGGCATACTCACGCCTTTGCGTTTGACTTCGAACCTTTGGCCCATTCTTTGTCTTCTTCAGAGGCCTTTGCCTGCTCTTTCGCGGCTTGCTTCGATGCAGCGGCTTCTGCCTTGCGGGCTTGCCCCGCAGCCTTCTTTGAGTTCTCGCCGGCGTTCTTCTTGGGTGCCATGGTGGGTTGCGGTGTTATAGAATCTTATGGGGTGCAGGTTGGGGATGACGTTGATCAGGAAGAATCTTGCAGAAATGCTGTGGTTGAAATTAAGGACAATTGTTGTGACTGTGACTCTTGCTAAGGACGTGGGGCTCAAAGTGGTGTCCCTCTTTCAATACGCACTGACTCAGCATGCAGATTTGTATTTTATCAAAGATAGGCTTAGCGGTAACCTCTTTATGCTCTAGGGCCCACAACCTCAACGTACTGCCTTGACTGTGCCTATTTCCGCTTTACACGGCTGATAGAAGGCTGTTGTAAGCTGGCATTCGAGTTCTGCACTGAGTTCATCACCGCCGCTATAGTTCTCCGCGAGCGGCTGAGAAGGCGCCGGTTGAGTAATGGCGTTTCTCAGCAAAAAAATTCAGCCTTCCTCTTTTCCAAAAACTTTCTATCTTCATCACGTTGTGTCTCTGTAACACGTTCCGGTTAATTCCTCTTTTGTCGCCATAGTAGCTAATCCCCTTATTGTGCTTGGACCAAACAATGTGGTACAGCTGGTCGACTTTGGCTTGAAGCTGGCGACGCAATGGGGGAGTGGTATGTGTCGCAAAGACATTCCCACATCGCTTGAAATGCACCAAGACTTTCAAAAATACAAGAAGGCTACCGAAGAGCTGGCTTTCTGGTCGACAAAGCTTGCTACGCTAGCATTCCAGAGCACTAAGGAGAGGTCAGAGCAATTCGTTCTGAAGACCGTTCTATTCAAGTCTATGAAGGCCCGTCATTCGGAAAATCGTTAATGCACACGCAGAGATAGTCGACTCGGTGTTTTGACTACGCGTCTTCATCCCCTTCTTATTCGAAGCCCGAGGCGAACGGGACGCAATCGACTGTACCACGTCCTCCACCCGCGACTCTGCACTGCACAGCCCCAGGCAGCTTTCGAAGGGCGCCTTTTGCTGATATGCGTCCAACTGTTGCTGGAGCATGACTTATTGTGGTGTAATTTAAGCGTGTTATATGACAAGGTCGGGCTTCTTTTTGGGGGTTATGTATGTGAAGGGAAGGGGTTGGCCGATGACAGACCTTTTTACAAAGGGTTTACCTGGGTAGCCAAGCAATGCGGCTGTTTCCGAGTCCTGTCTAGGTGGAGGCTAGCTTTACGATCTGGACAATCTTGAAACCGAAAACCAAGCGCCTGCTCTAGCCAACAAGATGTCGATTGTATTTTCAACCTGCTTGGCAAGAGCTTTTAAATCGGCCGTTGAATGCAGACCAAGTATAAAGTACAGCGATAGCAGCAACATCGCTTCGGGGGGCGTGTTTTACGTCTATAAAATGGCAGAGTGAAGGTTGTGAGGGTACTGTGATTGTGCAGGACCTTGAGGAGTCGTGAGGCAGGTTGGTGGACACAACACCTGATGAATTCAAGATGAAGACTCGAAATCCTCAATTGCTAGGTGTCGACGGAAATTTTCACAATAGGCATAGTGATGCGTTCTCGCTCATCTCTCCTAGAGCGAGGAACAGTCATGCATGGAACGATGCAACAAAAGATATAATTCCTTGGCAGGGCCGAAACTGCCGCTAAAGTTCCTGACAGAACCCTTGTGACGCCACCCGCGATGCTATAGTTTAAAAATCATGCCTCATTCCCAATATCCAACGGACCCACGGCCATGCTATCCAACTACTGCCTTCATGCTCAAGCTTTCTAGGAACCCACTAAGGTCTTCTTTCCTCACTTCCACCACGCAAGCCTCGAAACTGTCGATTTTGACACGTGCCTGAGTCTCCTCGATGACCTCATGGAATGCGATACCAAATCGATTGCGCCCGTATCCTCGTTTTTGCTTTTCCGCGGCCACCTCTTCACTCTCGCTCTCGCTCTCGCTGCCCTCGCTCGCTTCGCTCTCCTCTTCTGTGTCGTCCTCGATCTCATCTTCATCCAGGCCAGCGGCGAGTGCTTGTTCGATGCGCGCCTGTCGTCTCCTCTCTTTCTCTTTCACTTTCTCCTCCCTGCGCTTCTCTCGTGTCTTCTTCTTCTCTTGCTGCTTTTTCTCCCGCTCCTTTGTTGAGTTGAGTCCTCCGCCGCCGCCTAAGCCTACAACCACATACACACCGCGAGCATCATCCAAGCCAGCCATGACTAGTTCACCACCTCTCCTCTTCCCCTTCACACCATTCAATTCGCCAATTGCCTCGGCCACCCACAAGGCCAGTTTGATTAGAGCACCAGGATGTGTGAACAGTTGAACATCCGGTCCTTCTTTGACGACAGCCATACGAAAAGCTCGAAGATGCCTTATCTGCTTCTTCTCTATCAAGCCGGTGCCGGTACGTAGAATGGCGCGATGGAGATGTTGCGCGGTCGATATATGGGATACAAGCAGGTCGATGGATGAAAGAGCATCATAGGCAGTCCAGAAGCGCGCCGTAATCCGCTCTTGGGCATCTTCTGTGATGTCCACACCTTCGCCGTTCGCAGTAGTATTGCCTCGGTCGCTTGGTACCGAAGCCATTTCGCCGTGCTGTCTTGCTTCTGCGAAATTGGCGGCATCAAGGCTTGACCTGGTGAGGCTTTTCGCATCGCCGACTTCCAGGATCGCACCTAACACGACACCAGCGTCGGTCGCGCTGAGACAGGCTTTCCATCCCCAGCACCGTACAAAACCCCATCCCTCCCTCGTCTCTCCCCTGTGAGATGTCGGCGGGACGAGACCGTCCAGACCGTAGACCGGAGCAAACTTAAGGAGGCGTTCGCGTAATCCCCGTTTTAATTCCATATCCATGTGAGTGTAGCTCTGCTTACATTGCGTAAGACTCACACCCATTTTAGCGAGTAGTTTATGTAATCTTCGCCGTCCGGCGTCACTCCAGACGTGTAAACGCGCAGAGAGGTAGGGGGAGTGCAGCATACTATCGTACAAGCTCCAGTGTCGAATTAAGAGAAACCGAGGCTCGGGTGACAGCCTGATTGACATGTCTGTTGGAGATCTCGCATGTGTTGGTATTACACCTGCAGAGTCACCAAGACTTGCTTCGCGCGCAATATCTTTAAGGTCTATGGGGTTTAGACGGCGCACCTCATCGCGTAATATTGCTCTAATTCGTTCTCCGCGGTCGCCGTTCCAGCCTGATGAGCCACCAGCGGTTGAGAGCGGACTGAGGCCAACCCCGTTGAGCGTTCTTCCGTAGAGCTCAAGGCTGCTGACGCCTACGATGGCGTTCCAGAGGAGGTCGTTATCCTCACGACCTAGTTCAGAGGCGAGTGAGTAGACTAGAGAAGAGACTGGTTCGGAGTACGAGGCGCCTAACGCGTAATATTCATGTAGAACAGAGTTGTGTTTCCGGCGCATGTTTATAAGCTGTTGACGAAGTGCACGAATAGACTGTTGTTTGGGTTGTTCGGGTGGGGCAAGAGAGGGTGAACGGCTAGGTGGGGAGTCGGATCTTGAGAAGTCCGAGGAGCCTCCTAAACGATTCGTTGTAGATAGGAGGCCTCGGCGGGCTGGTCGTTCTGATCTTTCTGGAGAAGACGGAATTGAAGTGGACTGCAGAATAAGTGAGCTTTCGTAACTTTGTAGTTGAAATCCGCAATAAATATACCGAATTACTTCTTCGTCTTTGCCTTGCCGGACCCTGTTCATCTTCCTCCTCACTATCATCGCCACCCTCCCATGACTTTCGTTTTCTCGCAGCTTGGCCAGAAACAGGAACATCCTTCTCCTCGGGTTCTTGCTCTATATCCGAGGCATCCATCCCCTCGTCGTCGTCCTCTCCAACTTCTGGCAACTCTTCGAGCGCGCAGTACGCGTCTCGCTCCGCTCCCAGTTCCTCTTCAATATCTCCGTCATCGAAAACTATAATGCCTCCTCTTCCTGGTTTATAGCTCTGCATTATTCGTCCCTGACTAACTCCGGACTGCCTCCGTACAAGTTCACCGGTTTGGGGATCCACGCCCGGAGGGGCCCCGAACACGTTGGTCAAATTGTACGGTCTTCTCGCATCCATAACCCACACCTCCACATCTCCTGGTCCACCCTGTCCGTTCTCGTCAACCTCGAGCTTCAGGTACTCCTCCAAGTCCACCAAGCCGCCGACGCCGAGACAAATGACGACACCACCACTACCCCCATCAGTGGTTCGCATAGGCCGTATAAGCTCTTCTCCAGCGCGGATGAGGTCGCCATAGCCCGCAATTGGCTGAATCTTGTGAGGAATATAGTCGCGTTTGAGAAGCGCAGTGAGGATGCGACAGGCGCAAAGCGCGTCGGGCTCGAGAGCCACGAGAAGGAGGACAGGCGGAGAGAGAGGATGGTGGGTTCGGAGAAGATGGAGGTATAGGTGGGATATGAGACTGCGCGGGAGGTACATGGTTGGACTTTAGAATCAACTATATGCTGTTTAACGCGCGAAAAAGACGCGTCGAAAATAGTGTGGATTTAAAGAATATAGAATTCCATTACTTGATAGGTCATGAGAGCCGTTGCAATGGTTTGAGGGTAAATATGAATGCGTAAAAAGATAACTGTTGTTTTGGAAGAGCTTCACTTCACAATTTTGGTACAAAGTGAGTGAGGTCAGGCGTTGGCAGCGAGACGCGTTCCAGCGACATAGTTCAGCCGCAAAGCCGCCGGCAAAAACCCTGTAATCTTGCTCCGCCCCACCCAGACAGAAACTTCTCCAACCTCTTGCACTCTTCATTCTAAATTCCTGTCGTCTGAAATCTCATAGGCATAAATTTCTCTCCATCAATAATTGCCTGCATATATCTTGTCCTTCTATCATCTTTTGACCACAGTGCACATACAATGATCGAATTTCTTAAATCATCTAAACCCAAATGTCGGCTTAAAGAGGGTTACTTGTAGCATTTGTCACCGCAAAGACGTGTGACAGCTCTCCTTCAATGCTCTTCTCATTTCCTGATTTCTGGTAAACCTTTGCGACTATGGAACATCTTTTGGACTCTCACGGGTTGGAGTTGTGTGGAGAGAACATCGTGTCGATGCGCTGGATGGATACGATCACCAGAGTATTGGGCCTGTCCCATTCAAGGACTATCCAGTATCTCTAGGCTGGTTGCCAAAAGAGATCAAACTACTTACGGACCACCGAGGCCTATCTGACCCAGCGACTATCGTCAAGCTGCAGAGTGCACTTTTCTTTGGTGCCTAAAAAAGCCCAACTGACACTCAGATGTCTCCGAAAGACTTCATATTCGTTTCTCCAGAAAACTTGGTCCTTCGAATTACTGACTAACTCCCTTTAATCAATATTATCGCGGCGGGCATAATTAGATTCGTTACGGAAGGGAGCATCAAAGCACTCAAAGACGCCGGTAGGTGTTTAAACACCATATTTCTGCTCCTATGCGGTTGATATGGTTATTTAAAGAACAATAGTCAAGGTCCAATGCTGAGTGTTCCTGCAGTCATGACTCTTAGTGGTCAAGTTCCCTCCACTCTGGACTCTATTGAAGCTCTCGGTCACCATTTACCGCCTAAATTCAACTCAATCGTCGACGTTGGCAGTCACAATGGATTCAACAAAGACTTCTACCGACAGAATTTGCAAATATGTGGCCTCTGCCCGATTGCTATCGACTGGATACATGGGGATCGGCACTCTTGAAATATGCATGCTTGCTTGCTTGACTCTAATGCAAACACCATACGCGCCAAGCATCAACGTTGCGACCGAATCTGCCACGCAAATATTATGTCAGCTTCAACATTTCACCTTCGACACATTACGGATGATTGTGATTGCGACTGGATTAAAGCGCTACTTTCAAATATCCAGGAAACTCTAGACAAGGATGAATATTCCGTGCCGGATAATTCCAGCCTTATGGATCCAAACCTTGGTCACCAGAACACTATTCGTATTCCTTCTGACCATATCCCTTGCGTAGCAATTTCTCACATCTGGTCACAGGGGACAGGTAGTGACACCGAAGATGGCCTCCCAAGATGTAGGCTCCAATCGCTTCTCGACTCGCTCAAAGCATTTCCGGAACATGCCTTCTGGTCCGACTCACTCTGCATCCGCCGTGACAATGACCTCAAAATGAAGAGCATAGCAATGATGGAAGATATTTATCGCACAGCCGCGATAGTCATTGCGATTGATTCGACTCTGCGGCCCCTATCGACTGAGGACTCCACCACCAAAGCATTTGCTATGCAATTTCTAATGTCGGATTGGAATGGTCGTCTCTGGACCTTTTCGGAGGCAATTCTGGTCAAAAAACTTCGCATTGCATTCAAGATTGAGGTCATTAGCGTGGAATCTCTTGAGCGCACATTAGCAACAAGACTCCGGACCGGAATCAAGGTCAAATCCCACTATGAGTTCTCTCGCCTCCATTTTACCAACAGCAAGGTACTAATGCATAAGCTTGTCATGCTTCGGGACCGATCTAGCAGCGTGCTGTTGAACTGACCTGATTAGTATTGATCAAGATTTGATTAGTATTGATTAGTGTTGATTACTATTGACCAGTATTCATTTGACTAAGAGCTTTCTAGTGGATTCTTTGCCACTACTTGTAAGACGGTTCTTTGCCACACTCTTTCAGATATATATATATAGCCTCTTCTATTATCAAATGGAAGACAAGACACACAAGACATTCATGCAAAAGACACTCCATTCCTTCATTCCAAAGAGCCTGACACGTACTTGGTGATGAACTCTTGGTTATCTCAACAATAGCAACATTAAATAAAACATTACTGATGCTTCTGACACTTCCGCACGAAGAATGAATGAAAAAGATCTAGCTTATGATTGGCAAGGTCCCTTTCAGCAGCATTTTTCTCAGGCTCCTAAACTACAACTTTCGAATATGAAATAGGCTCCGAGGTCTTCCATGCACCCACCTATCGCCAATATATTCAATTATTACCGCGCCGCATATGACGCTACGTTTCAGCGTTTACCAGGATTTCGACGCCAATTTCGACGCCATTGCACTAGAGAAGAATTAAGACCCTATTCGAATATTTCTTCGCTGTTGGCTTTTCGCGGGAAAATGACGATAACAACGGAGTGGAAACACCTCGCTTTGCGTATGCGTGCCGCCTTATCGCAACAATGAAAAACAAATATCCTGCGAAACAGACTATCGAAATCCAAATTCAACTTAAACTCGAAATGGTCATTATGTACAAGGGCGGGATGGACGGCTGTTGTCAATCCACTCGTCATATAAATCAAAGGAGACCCGCGCCCAAAGCATTAACCCAAGAAAAGTAGAATACTCTCACCAAATCCTCATCCAGCGTATAGCCAAATGCCTCGTAAGAATCCTACATAGATCCATCACAAAGACCTTCTGCCCGAAATGCCAGATGAGAACACTTCGAAAGCTGCACCATTCCTGCGTCTCTAGCCTTCCCGTGTCGTTCCTTTCGCACTTGCTAAGCAACATCTAGTCGGACCAACTACTTCAATCCCAACTACGGAGAATTAATTGGACTTGGGCCGGTATATATTAAAAGGTACGCTATATAATTTAACTTTTTCTCTTTAATATATAGGCCCCTTTTTACTATATTCTGGAACTAACTTTTAAATATATTATAGCTTTTTAAAGCTGGGCTATATAATTAAATAACCTCTAGGCCTTAGGGCCCTACTAGCCGTATTAATTAACGCGTTTTAAGCCTTTTCTGCCTTTACTCTCTACCTAGCGCGTGTAAAGATCTAAAAAGCTATATTGTAGTTAATATTTATTAAGACCTTAATTTTAGAATATTAGGTACCACTAAGACAGAGGAATATAATATCGGTATACTATTTATTATCAACGTCTTTAAAGCCTAGTTTCTTATTAGTAAGGTAGCATTAAAACCTATAATAAGCAATATTTATATATAAATACCAGGAAGTTAATATAGATAATAGTATTAAGCTATTTAAATAGCTTTAAGATATAAATTAAAGTGAATTAAGTTTATTTATAAAACGTTCTTTTAATTCTATATATAAATTGTTACGGGACAGATGGAGTCCTATACAACCTGTAGTCTGTCGGTTCAAGGGCTAACCTTGAAACGGATTCGTACGAGCAGTTATCGAGACTAGAGTCCTACTCTAGAATAGGTATAGGCTGTCCGGGTTGTGCTTGGTAGGTCAGGTGTAAGATCACGAGGGGCTTAACTAATCGCTGGGTACAATCTGTATTGTAAAGCTAGGCCGTACTATCCAAGCATCTACTTGATAGTGGAAGGCGTTGAACCAAGTTCGACTAAAGACAATAGTAGAAGCGCTATTCAAAACCAAGTAACAAGAATTCAGAGTCCAATCTAAATAACAAGATCTAGTGTCAAACTAGAGAACAAGTTGAGCACGAAGAACTAGGAAATCAATAAGAGATCCATCCTCCTTAAGTATTCCAAGTCCTTGGACCTCTGATCAGTATGCTCAGTGTCTTGGCCTCTGCCAAGTACTGGCACCACTGATCACATCACGTGACCTGTATGACAACCCCTGTCGTTCTCAAAGTCCCTTAGGTTCCTTTGACGAAGGCCTCGCCCTTCGTCCCTTGATTCGTTCCTCCGGGAACTTGTTCAAGTGTTCCAGGACACAGTCAGCTATCGTATCCTGCCGATCCTGAGTGGCTGTAACATAAATTTAGTAAAAATTGTAAATTTTAGCTTTTTTCTCAAACCTCTTACTTTCTACCTTAAAATAAGGACTAAATATTTTAATTAAAAGCGCTAAATATTAATTAATTATAAAGTAGGTTCTACTAGTTAATATAATAGTTTTATCAAAAGAATAGCTGTTATAAAAAGCTAGATTAATTTTATTAAAATTTGTTAACTACTTCTATATAAACCTCGGCTAGTTTGTTAATAAAATATACAAAAGTTTCTTAAACTAAGGAATTAACTACCTGTTGAGAAAGAGTTTAGTGGATATCCGGTAAGCGGATGTTTAATTATCCGCTATAAATAGCATGGGGTTAAATTTCTTGATCTGAGCTTGCTGAGGTAAGAGGGTCTAGGCCCTGTAAAGCTTAGTTAGCAACACGATACTGGAAGCACTTATGCAGGTTGGTCTAACATGTTATAGTTGCGACGTTGGCAGCCAAGTTAAAGAAGCCTGCATCGAAGACGGAGATATCTTGGCTCATAAAATAGCCTCCAACGACATGGCACTAGGGTTTCGGTCCGTTAGCGCTGGCAGAGGAAACGTGCATTAGTGCGAAAGGGGGATGGGGGCTAAAGCGGCAGGCCAGGGATAGGATTCAGGCTTAGGACGTACTCTGCCAATTCTGTTCTTGTCTTGATGATACAAGGACTGGGCATCGAATCGCTGCTCGGGAATGGGGCACAAGCTGTCTTTGACAGCGGCACAGAGGTCCCATAATTTGGAGGGACTGTGGACGTCTCCACCGAATCGACATGCCATGCTAACGATGGCAATTGGGATGGGCGCGCCGGAGCGCGCTGCATCTTGATCCGTGTGGGTGTGAGCATGATGGGTGCCATTCGTGCCGTTGGTGCCATTGGTATCTTTAAAGCCATTGGTACCGTGATGAACACCATCGATACCGATTCCGTTTGATCCGCTGGGGATCGATGCCCCATTGCTACTCGAATCAGAGTGAGCCAACATGTTTTCAGTTTATCATGTCAGTCGTTTCGTTTGTGCTTAGTGCTCGCTCACCCAAGTAACGAACATTCTATTCTGACTGGCGTCGTCCATTACATAAATAATATCTAAACTGCCGAGTCTTGCACTTCAGAGCCGTCAACATTCGCGACGGAATACTGTACCGTCACGCTGGTAGCGGACGGCACTCTATAAGGTGATCGCCGTGGAGGTTAAGCTCTCCAAGGCTGCCCCTATGCGGGACGGTAACACTGAGCCCGGCCTGTTCAGGCAGGATGCGGCTATTTCCTTTTTAGAAAACACCCGGGGGGTAAAATCTGGCTGGCGACAGGAGTGCACAGAGGTGGGCTAGCAGCCTAGCCACCTTTGACTCTTTGTTTTTGGAACCATCTTTCTGGCCAACATCTCGTGTATACGTTCGTTTTTTCCTCAGCACGGCAACAACTCAAAATGGAGAGTAACGAAAATATCGAAATGCGACCCCATACGAACGCAGTAGAGGCTGTACTGCCTGTACAGCCTGTACGGAAAACTGAGGACGAAAACACAACCGACAAACAAGATGCTGCATCAAGGCAGGACTTGGAACGACACAGCCCAACGCCAACGCCAACGCCAGAGCCAGAATATCCATCCGGCACCAAGTTCTGGCTGGCTCTCACGACTCTATGCCTGGGCATCTTCCTCATCACGCTAGTACGTCTGAATCGCGCCTTGTTGATGCGAGAATTCAACTGCTAACGCGCTCGACTCGCCCCTAAACAGGATAGCACCATCATTGCAACAGCCATCCCGTACATCACGGATGAGTTCAACTCGCTCAAGGACGTCGGATGGTACGGCAGTATCTACCTGATGGCCCTCTGCGTGTCGCAGCTCCCTTTCGGCAAGCTATCCGCGCGTTACTCGATCCGCTGGGTGTACTCTGGCGCCATGTTCGTTTTCCTCGTCGGCTCTGCTATCTGTGGCGCCGCGCCCAACTCCCCGGCTCTCATCGCTGGCCGCGCCATCGCCGGCCTCGGCTCCTCCGGTCTCCTGATCACCGTCTACTCTCTTATCCCTACTCTTGCTCCGCCCGAGACGCGCGCCTTGTCCCTCAGCCTGATCTCGATGGCCCGTTCAGTTGCTGCTACCGCTGGCCCCTTAGTCGGGGGAGCACTCACCCAGGGAGCCTCGTGGCGCTGGACCTTCTACATCAACCTTCCCCTCGGCGCCGTCATCTACGCCGTCTTCATCTTCTCAGTCACTCCGCCGAAACGCGCGGGCGAGACCTTCACCTCATTCTCAGACCTCCTACAGACGCTTGACCTCATCGGCCTCGCCGCCTTAATACCATGCATCGTCTGCCTGCTCTTGGCATTGAAATGGGGAGGCATCAACTACCCCTGGTCTGACGGCCGCATCATCGCATTGCTGGTCGTCTCTGGTGTCCTTGGAGTTGCATTCATCGTCATCGAGTTCTCGCAGGGCGAGAAGGCGATGCTGCCCTCGCGCATCTTCACCCAGCGATCCATCTCCTATGCGTCACTCTATGGCTTTTGCACAAGTGGAGCCATCTACGTGCTCACCTACTACCTTCCCGAGTAAGCAGTCCCTCCCATCATCTTCCACGTTCGCCTGCTGGCTCTGTACTGACCGTAGGATTTCAGATGGTTCCAAGGAGTCAAAGGTGCTGGCCCACTCATGTCGGCAGTGTATACCCTTCCGTGGCTCATCACCAGCGTCATCACCCTTATTGGCGGCGGGGTGCTCATCTCCAAACTCGGCCACGCTGACGTCTGGATGTTCGTCGGATCCGTCTTCGGGTCTGTCGGCTCGGGTCTCTTCACGACATTCACACCCGACACAAGCACGGGCAAATGGGTCGGCTACCAGATCGTATTTGCTATCGGGTCATCTCTGTTCAGTGTTACTCCCCTGGTCGTCGCACAGAACCGGCTTGCTCTCAAGGACATCCCTATCGGCTCCAGCATGGTTGCGTTCGCACAAGTCATGGGCAGGTAAGCTGTCTTCGTCCTCAGAACACTGTAAACCCTGAGTAGTAACATATACTGACGCCGTATTTCTAATTCTGCAGCTCAATCTTCGTGTCCGTAGCGCAAGCGCTCTTTGTGAATAATCTTACCCGCGGCCTGCAACAGCTCGGAATAAAAGGCGTCGACGGGAGCACTGTCGCGACCAGCGGTCTTACAAGTCTTACCAACGGCCTGTCGGGTGATGTCAGGGAGGCCGTGCTGCGCGTCATCAACAACGCTCTGACAAATTCTTGGCGGCTCCCGATAGTATTGACTTGCATCTCTCTCGTTGGCGCCCTGGGAGTTGAGCACCGCAAGGCGTAGCCAAAGGATGTGGCCTGATTTGATATGGAGTGCCACTAGCGACGGAGCATCTGGCAATCAGGCTCCAAGCTTGCGCATTGTTCGCTTCTCTGAGGCCAATGTTCAAGAGTTTCACTATGATGATGACTATGGTAACCTGAGGGGATGCCTTTGGATTCCTCAAGCTAGACCTTCGCTCCGCAATCCTGGAGCCTAGTTTTGTCTTTATACTTCTCTCTTGCCTCGATTGCTTTGTGCTTACCACCGCTCTGCTCAAAGTACTCCTTGACCTTGGCCCGAGCAACCTCCACAACGGCCGCAACCTCCACGGTGCTAGGCACTGCGACCTCCTGGGCAAACTCACCATAAACTCCATTCTCGACCAATTCTCGGAGTACACGTCGTAAAGTCTTGCCCGACCTTGTCTTGGGAATCATGCCTTTACCCTGCACGATGCCTCCCAGCGACGCAAATGCGCCAACTTGCTTACGCACAAGCAACTGGATCTCGCCCGCAATCTTGGTGTCTGGCACAGCGGACTCTGGGTGTTCCGCGACGGAGAGGGTGACGAATGCGAAGGGGAGCTGGCCCTTGAGCTCGTCGGGAACACCGACTATGCAGCATTCTGCGACAAGCGGGTGGGATGAGATGGCCTGCTCGATGACTCCTGCAGATCTAGTCAGTAACTAGGGACCACAAAATGTTGGTGTTTTTCTCCAAAGGCGCAGCGTACCACTTGATAATCGATAAGCACTGACGTTGAGCCCATCGTCGTTTCTACTCATCACATGAACGTAGCCGTCTTCATCAACCCACCCTGCATCTCCAGTGTCTAAGAATTTCCCCTCGAACCTCTTCAGATGGCTCTTATAGAATCTCTCCTCATTCTCCCACAGCGTGCGGAACGCCGTCGGCGCAAGAGGCAACCCCAGCACGAGATTACCCATCGACCCCTTTTCTACTTGTCTGCCCTGCCCATCCACGACTCGAATGTCGAATCCCGGCATCGGCTTACCAGCGCTCCTGGGTTTGATCTGCGGTGGCGCGTGGTTCGTACCTGGTCTTGCGGTCCTGCCCGGCGTGCGGCGTGAGCGCTCGAGCCGTTATCGGTGATCGTACCTCTGTAGACCACCAGTTGTCGATGACATGAGAAGAAGGTGCGCCATATTTATCGAGGAGTTCCTGGTACATGGATACCAAGGTTGGCTCCGAGCGCTCGCCAGCAAGGAACAGAGCTTTGAGCGATCGCAGACCTCCGCGCTCGCCAATCTTGGAAAGAAGTCGTTATTAGGGTCGTCATTTTTGGTGGCTCGAAGCGCGGTTGGTGCGGCAAACATTGTGTTTACCTTGTATTCCTCTACCACACGCCAAAAGGCAGACGCATCAGGGGTTCCCACAGGCTTGCCTTCATATAGGACGGTGGAAGCTCCAGTGAGCAACGGTGCGTAGAGGATGTACGAGTGCCCGACTACCCAGCCGATATCTGAAGCTGTGAAGGACACGTCTCCTGGATTGTGGATATTGAAAATTTAGTTGATGGTCAAATGTAAGCCTACCACGTGCCCACCCGCATCGCGCCGCACACCCTTGGGGGCCCCCGTCGTACCAGATGTATGCATGATATGGGCGGGATCGCCGCTCTTCACTGGCACGCAATCGGCCTTGATGCCTCGGGCCTTCGCACTGTCCACAAACTCCTGCCATGACGACTTGTTGGCGCGGGTCGTCTTGCCACCAAAATCAAGTCCTTGTAGCCACCGCAGCAGCACATTCCACCTGCTCTTTATACCCCAGCGCAATTGCTCTCGCTGCCAGATCACGATGCGCTCTGGCTTGTGGAACGACAGATCAATCGCTTCCTCCACCAGCGGTTGATACATGTTGGGAGGCCTGTTCCCGATGATGCCACGGAGGGAGTGAGGAGAACCACAGGCTTGCAAGCATCAATGCGCTGCGCCAGCGCGTTAGGTGCAAAGTCGCCAAAGACGACCGAGTGAATGGCCCCGAGACGGTTAACGGCCAGCATTCCGATCAGGGCCGCTGGGATCATAGGCACTAGGCTGTTTGCCTAAGTCAGATACGACGGCCGTTGTTGTACTGTGGAGTCTCAAGTGTCATATTCACTATATAGCATCACCACATCACCCCTCTTGACGCCTTCTTGCCTGAGGGCTCCAGCCAGCGTCTCGACCTCGTGAAGAAGCTAATTGTAGGTGGATCCCTCTTTAGTGATTGCGGCGGGGCTGTCGTAGTAAATGGCCATCTGGTCTCCGTTACCTGCAGCCACATGTCGGTCGACACAGTTGTAGCATGTCGATATCTCGCCGCCCGAGAACCACTCCCAAGTAGGGTGAACCAGGCCGCCTCGGAGTGTCCTCTGCGCCATTCGGAGCGTAGCTTCGGGTTTCTTGTGCCAGTGAAGATGCTCAGCTTGGCGAGTCCAGAATTCCTCTGGGTTCTGCAAGCTATGTCGTAGAACTTCATCTTGGAGATGTGGCGTGGTGGGAAATTGGGAGCCATGCTATAACGGGAAAAAGAATAACCACGGCAACTGAATTGGTTACAGGTGAGTTCTTTTTCTTCGTGTTTTATTTGCAGTAGAGAGTGCACATGATTGATTGATTGATTGTAACTATCTGCTGTTGTAAGTCCCTTCGGGACTTACAACAGGTTGTTCTATGAAAATCGCGCATGCTACTCCCCTTCCGTCCTTGACTCCTCGCAGTCTCGGCTGCCCCCAAAAGGTATATATTAAATAGGTATGAGGAGTGTTCCATAGTAAGCCATTTCTCTCTCCGTTCTTCCTCATTGAGACCCCATATTGAGGGACGTCCTGCTGTTGCAGCAGCCGGTCTCTCCTCATTCTCCCATTCTACTGCTCTCCTTGTGAGAGTGTACTAGGGGGAGTGGGTAAGAGCTCTCCGGGTTTCGTTGCGTGTTGTTGCTGCGATTTCGTCTTTAAGGGGTGCTGTAGGCTTGGCGTCTTCTCCGGAATGATCCAGGGCTCGGAAGTTCTTTAAAACAGTCGTCTTCACCGAGTGCCACCTTCGTCTGATTCTGGGTCTTCATCCAACGTGACCTACCTGAACTGACCTAACAGGCCTGTCTGCACTATGGGTTTGGCGACTTCTTTTGCGAGCGCAGGTGTGTTGAACACTCTATGGACGTTGTTCAGAGAGTGCACGTAGCGATGAGGGTCGTGCTCCAGCCTAACACCAGTATTTTGGGCTGACCAGACTGCCGAACCCAAACAACCGACGCCAGTATATCATCATCTTATCATTCTCTAAATCTAGATATAAAGGCCGAAGATGAGTACGGCATTAGCGTGACAGGTGTTTTAATTATGGGATTTGACAGGGATCATGAGTCGTTCTCAGATATTTCATATCATCTTGCTTTAATGATGTTTGATCCAAACCAGCTCTTAGCCGTCAGCCAAGTGCCTTTCCTAGCTGCTTTGATAGCAGCAGTATGCTTCGTTCTGTATATACGGCTCCGTCCCGTCTTTAGAGATATACAGCATCCGCCTGAAGAGCATACCATCACGCGTGCAAAAGCTCGTGTTGAAGCCGAAGAAAGGCAACGACATACTGAGCCGCCGTACCTAACAGACGCTTTTCCTGGAGGGAAACAGTTCGAGACTGTATATGGCACAATTCAAGTGTTTGAATGGGGCCCCGAAGAAGGAGAGAAAGTCTTGATGGTACACGGCCTCGGCACTCCATGCATAGCATTAGGTGTCAAACTGCCCTAGTAGTTCGATTCGGGAGTTTGAAATTGTCTTCCTTGTATTCTCTATCATTTGACGATAGAAGAAGCTATATATACATAAAGAGTGTAGTAAAGAAACCATTGACAAGCTCTTCGTAAGTTCATTAGTAATCACTAGTAATCAGTACTCATCAGCACTAATCAGTGCTAATCAGTAGTAATCAGTACTAATTAATAGTAACTAGTACTAAACAAGTAACCGATAATAATCAGCACTAGTCAAGTTAGTTCGACACACCCCCCCAGGTTCGATCCCTTGGAGCGAAACTGTAGTACAATAGAAATTGCCCAAATTAGAATAA
>KV745223.1:0-32284 GCA_001692735.1 Lepidopterella palustris CBS 459.81 | reverse complement strand
TAGAGGGAGCCCAAATTGTTAACCGTAGAGAGTGTTAATATATAGTCTAGTCCCTATACCTTCTTAAAGCCTTACAGCGCTTGTAAGTACATTTTCTCTACCTTGTTAAGCTGTTCTAGGTTCGCGTAGAGAGAGCCCAAATTATTAACCGTGTTAAGTGTTAATGTATAGTCTAGTCCCTATACCTTCTCTTTGCCTTATAGCGCTCGCAAGTACATCTTCTCTGCCTTGTCAAGCTATCTTAGAGATTTGTAAAGGGAGCCCAAATTGTTAACCGTGTCGAGTGTTAATGTATAGTCTAGTCCCTATACCTTCTTAAAGCCTTGCAGCGCCCGCTAGTATATTTTCTCTACTTTTTATCGGTCTTTTTCTATAAGAAGATAGCCTAGACCGTAATATATCCGCTCTTATATTATGCCTATACCTATCTCTTTTTTTTCTTCGGCAAAGTTCGTCTTTATTAGCCACCTACTAACGCCTATAGTATACCGTAGTAGTCGCTTCCGCTTTCTCTAGAAATTTTACTCGTCTTTAAATAGTATATTTGACACCACTATTTCTACTACTATCCGGCCAAGGGCGTACTGCTACTCCTTGCCTTCTACTAGCCGCCTACACTATTAATGCAGTACTAAGTGTATTGAATAAGTGTTATTATCTTCTCTTCTATTCACAAGTAAGTAGCGTAATAGAAGGCCAGCTGTATTATTATACTCTAGCTTGTCTTCCGTAATACTTAGCAGCTACGCGGGAGTATTTATTTCTTTAGGCAGTTTTATTGCAGCTGTAACTAGCTTATACTAGAGCTCGCTATAGTCTAGGTATCCCTATAGTTTAAGTAACTACGCCGCTTTCTCGCTTTGCTTCTTAACCTGTTTATAGAATATAGTCTAAGTTGTTAACACGTTGCGGTCGCCGTACTTCTTTAGTGGAAATCTTCCCTATTTCTATATTAGGCGCTTCTAGGTCTTGTCGTAATACTTAGCGTAGGTTAAAGCGGATATATTTGTCTCCTATATATACGAGCCAGCTTAGGTCAGTACTAAAAAAAGCCTACTTAGTCGCTTAAGAACTATATCTATATCTATATTAAGTAAGAATTAGCCCTGCTGTTCTTTAATAATAGGCGGGAAATTATTAACCTTACCCTTAACCACCCTTCTAGTATTACTCTCTAGAATGGCCCTTGCCTACTCTATCTTAACCGTCCCTACCTTAAGTCCTGCTCCGAGCCTCTGGAGACTTACCAGCCGACTAGTAATAAGAATCAACCTATAGTCTATACTAGGAAAGTATATTTTTATATTATACGCCTGTACGTTATCTTTATTATAGTAGTTGCGGTCGACGTTATCGAAGATAAGCAGCCAACACTAATTTATTACAAGAGATAGCCACCGGAGACACTTATACACCGCTATATTGAAGTTAATTATAGAGCTCTTTAGTATCTCTACACTATTTGCCGTTAGCTTGTCCTGCGGCAGCCTCTGCGTTATGTTTATAAACGATAGTTTTAAGCTAGCCTTTAACTCCCTATTTAGCCAGAAGACGCTGCTAAAAACGTAATAGTATTTCCGCGCGAACTTGGCTGCGAGTTGCGTCTTACCTATACCGCCAAGGCCGTGGAGAACAACGACCTTCTATTAACTAGTTGTAGTTATATTACTAATAAAAAGCTGCTCTAGCTTCTACATCTCTATATCGCGTTGAATAAATTTGCCTATAATTGGTATACCTTAAAGACTAAAGTCGATCTTATACTTACCGTGGTCTGCTATAAAAGTTAACCTCTATTTGTTATTATCTACTACTAGAATGTATAGTTATATTAAGATCGCCCCTATACGAGCTTAGAAAATTTATTAACTATACTCTTAACTACTTCTACTACCGTCTTAAAATTTTTCTCTATTGCCTTTCTAAACTTGTTTATATTAAAGTGGGTCCGCGAGAGCAAGTACTTGCTAGTTAAGTCTAATAGGTTAAGACAGCTAGAGCTCTTACTAACTATAAACCTCTATATATATAATTAGCCTTACAGGTTATATAATACTTATTTATATATACTATCTAACTCTGCCCCCCTATAATCTTCCCTATATTACTAGCCTTAAGCTTATAGAAGTATACGATCTGCGTTTTATTCGTCTAGCCCTGTATCTTCTTTAGAAAGCTATTAACTATCTTTTATAGGTATACGTTTCCCGGCTATAGCACCTTAAGAGTGGTAGGCTATACCTAATTATTATTGTATTCGCGCCGTGCCGTCTTTAGTATCTTTATTTAATTTATCCCTCCCGCGCCTTAGAACGGTGTCCCGAAGAAGACCAGGCTAGTAGTTAATAGAAACACTCTAGGCCACTCGCTTAGGTACTGTTCGGCTTCTAGCAGTGCCTAGGAGATACTTAGCTACTAGTATATTACTGTCTAGTAGACCTACTTACCTTAAGCACGACTAACCCGCTAAAGTAGTGCGCCACAAACAGCAGCGGACGGAACGAAATATCCTAATATAGTTAGCGGATTTACTACGCCTTTTAGACGCGGTCGGTACCTTTCTCTTCCGCTTTAAGGCTCTTAGTAACCGCTTTACCACTGTGGACGCGCTCTGCTGTATAGCCTTCTTGCTAAACCACTGCGATTAATATTTATAGCGCATAATACGTGCGTTCGGCGCCACTACTAGCAATATACTTTCCTTCTTAAGCTAGTTAACCTACTGCGGGCTCTCCCTAGTGCCCTTATTCTTGCACTAGCTGTTGTTGGGATAGGCGCCGAGGCCGTGGACTATAATAATACTAGGTGGCTCGCTATAAGTCTAAGTAAGCAAATATAGAAGCTAAATATACTTAATAATTTAGGTAGCTTCTGCCTCTACTAGTGCCTTGCGGAGCACCTTTAGCCTAATATTATTATTAGTTACCAGCCGGCCCTAGGCCCGTGTTAGCCTTGGCGTGCGGGTCCGTTGTACTATTAGTACCTACTATAGTTTGCTTTTAGTATACAACCTAGATATATTAATGCGTAAAAGTGAAAGATAGTAGCAAGGAGTTGCGTAGGCAATTAATAAGTATATATTAGGCTAAGGCAGCCCGCGCTCTATTAACTTGGCCGGCCTATAGCGAGGCTAGGGCTAAGTAGGCAGCTAAAGGCGAGTCCCTTATAAGGCTCTAGGCGCAGACATAATCCTAATAACAAAAAATATATTATTTCTATAATTAAGTCAATATATAGACTTAGCCTATATAGATATACTTTTTATAACTAGATATACCTCTATTCTTAAAAAAAGCCGAGCTTACGCACAACTATAAGCCTACAGCTAAAGTACTAACCGCGACTTTACTAGGCTACCCTTTAGTTAGGTGGAATAACTCCCCTTATATAAAATAATTTCTTAAGTAGGAACTCTAGTACAGAGATCTAGAGGCAATAGTACCTTATCTCTAGATTATAACGACTTTTTCTAGCGCCAATATTAACCCTTTGCACTGCCAGCGAGTCAAGGGTTATAAAATTATTATTACGGAAGAACCATAACTATATCTAGTCTAGATCCATAACTGTATCTTCGTTAAACCTCTACCGCGGTATTTGCTATCACAGGCATTCTAGAAAACGTTTCTAGAAAAAGGCACGAACCGAGCGGGCTACAGCCAAAGCAACCTCTATAAGGCTACAACGGGCTTCCTGCGGACGTACCGCTACTTAATTTAGTACGAATTCGACTTCTATATCGCTTAACAAGACTACCTCCGCCTTATACCCAAAGATATAGACTAGCTATTATTCTGCCGGTTTACCTCGGAACTTAGCTATATTAACAATACAATTGTGTCGAAGAGATACTACTATAGCGAACTAAAACTAATATAACTCAATTTGTATACCCCGCTGCTTCTCCGTAAATTCCACTTTGAGTAGGTGTATAGATAGTACGGAGACTTTTTTGGACGGCTATATAGGCCTATACTCTTTGTATTTACTATGGTCTTAATAATTCTAAACTTAATATAGGTTGCACTTGCAGCTAACTAGCTAGAGGCCTTTTATTAGAAGGTAGTGTGGCACGTGTCTCGATACTTTAGTATAGTTAGCCTCGCCGCAGCGGCTATTATCTTATCGTGGTTTATACTCCTGTGGCTATAGATATTCTTAGACAAATAAATATATACTATAAAATAAAAGCTAGCGAAGAAACAAGAAGCCTAAAGTACGCTATATTAGATAGGTATATTTAGTATAGATAAAGTTATTACAGCCCTAGATAGTAGTATTGCCTTACTAAAACTTCTGCTAATATATCCGCGCCACTAGAGCTCTTTAGGGTGCTAAGGCTAACTTACTTTCCGTAATAGTTACTTTGCCAATATGTGCCACTGCAAATACGGTAAGGCCTAGTACTATACCTAGTTACACTACCTTAACTATTAGCTTTATCGCATTTACCTCTAATTCTACTCTTGTGCGCTTTTAACCTTATTTCCCCTTAACTTTAGTCTTCTTAGTAGCCTCTATTTTAGCACGCTTTACTTGCGCATTCTAAAGCTCCTCGTAACCTATAACCTTAGCCGTACCTAGTACTAGTAACTTCGTCGCTCGTTGAACTTTAGCTTTGTTATTAACCTTTAGCAGGAATCGGATATAGTTCTACTAGAGAGTACCTATAGTAAAGAATATTTAGGTGGCTTTAGCAAATTTATAAAGATACCTCTATAGACTCTGTTTACTTTTCTCTTTAAGAGTATAAGTATTGTACTTAATAATTAAATTATATAGAGACGTAAGACCTTTTGCTAAAACTAGCGTAGTAGGCGTTTATAGAACTTCTTCCTAAGGACTCGGCCCTACAGTAACTTTATTGGCTACTAATGTAGTTGATCTGTGAGCAGGCTGCGGTATAGACCTAAGTACCCTATTTAGGTTAAATAGAAACAAGCCACTTGCAGCAAAGCCAGCCTTAATATTTTTAGTTATAAATGCCTTTTCTTGTGCGGGGTAGAATAGGAACGTAAAATGCTCCTTACCTATTGTGTTTATACCTCCCCGTTCTAATTATTTAACTTGCTCGCGATAGGCAGCCTTTAGTAAAGTAAATGCAGCAACGTCGTAGGGCTAAAGTTTATAAAAAGTATAAGAAGGAAGTCGACACAGAATAATATTATTTACAAAGTAATATTCTAGAATCTCTAGGGTTTTGTATATGCCGAAGCCGTTACAGATTAAGACTTATAGCTTATTATTAGCTTGTTCTTTAGTCTTAGGGTTAAATATACGTTGGAGCCACTACAAGCTAATATACAAGTCAGTATATCTAGATTTAGAGCAAGCGTACTGCTATCTAGGGGTGGGAAATATAGTCTAGTTGCTCCGGTGAGTGGTTACTAGCTAGATAATTATAGGATTTAAATGCCTACCGTCGCCGCTAATATATTTAACTGCGGTAATTATTATCCGCTTTATCTGTGCACCCCTATAGTCTTGTATATTGTTCTTACCTACTAGCACTTTTACTGAACCTAGTATTGAGAGTATAACGCTAGTCTTGTCTATATTATACGTATTCTCTGCCAGAATGGCCGGATTGTATAGTATTTGCCTGATCACCTTAAACCAGTGCGTAATCTTCTAGTATATATTCTTCTTGTGGCGATTCCAGTCGAGCGCCTTAACTCTCCTTACTTATGTTTCCGGATAACGCTTTTTAAAGGCCCGAGCCTAGTTCTTACTTAGTGGCTTATGTGGTTAGTTAATCTCGGGTTGCTGGCGGGTAACGTAGAAGGCTAGAGACAGTATAAACTTAATTTACACGGGCTGCCCAAAATCGGATATTTGTAGGAAAAACTTAACTAGCGCATCCTCCTCCTAAAAATAGAGATACTATTAACTCTAGGCTTTCTTCTCCTTTGAGCGGCGGCTATAAGCACGGGAATAAAGGGTAGAGTAAGGGACGTTGCTATAATCTGCTAAAGCACGGTAAGAAATAGGTACGCTAAATAAAAGGCCTTATAATAGTACTCGGCTTACTTTGTCCATTGTAATAATAACCTAAAGAAGCGGAGAGCGCATTAAGGCGTCTTTGCTAGAAATAAGGCCACGTTGCAGTAGCAAAGCTAAGCACCTAGTAGACGCTTCTAGAAAGCCGCCAGTATACGCTATAGCTATTCTTAGCTAGGAGCCTACTCCGGTATAGCGTCAAATTTATTATAATAAAAATATAGTAATATTTAAGTATACTACTGCAGGCTGCCTGTATACCAATAGATGCTAGACTATCCTGACGCGCTAGAACGCTTTTCGCGATTTCCGCTCTTAACCGGCAAAACTGCTGGGTTGTATACATATAAGCCTAAAGTGGCCTTTTAAACTTAGAGATTCGATCTTCGCTAATCTTACTTTCTATTAGACCCTCTAGAATCTAGAGAAACCGTGGTAGTTGCAAACAGACAGGGGGGTATTGATAAAGGGTCAATTAACAGCGTTGACAAAACAATTAATAGTAAGGTTAACACCGCTATAGTCCCTGCCGGAGGCTAATGCACTTTGAGAGAAATAGCTGCAGAATATTAAATCATTAACTATAGGTGCGTATAATAGTAAGTTAGAGATAGCAAAGCTTTAAAGTACGAACCTGTCCCGTTACACCGTGTGTTCCGGCACGCAGGGACGGACGTTAGGTCCCCTTTCTAGTACCTAGACCTACTTTCTACCCCGACTTAGTTTAGGACTGCGGACACGTACTTACGCAATTTATCTTTTTATATGCTTTACTTAAGGGCACTTTTCTATTACCAAATTTTCTTTATGTAAAGATTTCCCTAAACGCTTTAACCTAACGTGTAAACATTTCAACAGTAGAAAGAAAGGAATAAAAAGAGAAAAGATAATACTACTAGATAAAAAATACAACTGCTGCCTAGATAAAGATAGCCATTATAGAAGTAGACATTTCTAGAGAGCCCCGCTTAGATAAGATACCTGTACTAGTAAAAATACTAAGGCCTATTAATATTGGGGTCGCGATTAGACGAACTAAAGCCGCTAAAGTTGTATTAAGACTAAGGGTTAAGTTCGTAAGTTAGGACGGGGTCGCAGTAGTGTTTAACGAAGGGCTTATAATGTTAAACTAAGGGCTTATAATATTAGACCAAGGGCTTGTAATATTAGAACAAGGACTTATAGGTTTGGACCAAGGGCTTGTAGTATATATAGTAGAGAAGCTATCTATTTGCGGAGGCTTATTGTTCATTATAGAAGTAGAACTAAAGATAGAGGGGCTTTCGGACCAATAAAACCTAGGGACGGTGGCAGGTTTTGTAAGGCTAATAATACCGGAGCCTAATAAATTACTAATCTAGATTTGAACAGTCGCCTTTACTAAAGGCGAGGAATTATTTGCCAGGTTTAAAAGATAAAAACAAGCTAAGGTAGGCTTAGTGGTACTTATAGGTTAGGTGGTTCTCTTAAAGCCTGCCTAAGTTTAAGCTAAACCTATAGCCAAAAGTATAAAGA
This sequence comes from Lepidopterella palustris CBS 459.81, assembly GCA_001692735.1. NCBI lineage: Eukaryota > Fungi > Ascomycota > Dothideomycetes > Mytilinidiales > Argynnaceae > Lepidopterella > Lepidopterella palustris. Next base: position 24,769 of record KV745223.1, on the reverse strand, counting down.
CTTCCGTAATAGCGTGGTATTGTATATTTCTTATAAGTAGTGTTAAGAAGTTCCTAAGAGTTTATTTAAATAGGGGTCACAGTATTTATATATTGCTCTCTATGTTTGAATATTCTTAGAGTATAAACGAGCCTAGAATAAGGCATTTATAGGGTTCCGAAAAGAACCCTTAGATCCTACTAGAAGTTATCTTAGTCTAGATAGTTAACTATACACAAATATAAACGGTAACAAAGTAGACTTTTTCCCGGTTATTTATTTTTAGTAGAAAGTTAGTTATAGTCTAAAAACACGTAAGAGTACTAATTAGTAACCTTTCTCTATTATATTGGTAAAACCCTATAAAAGAATGCTCTTTAATAGGCTTATATAGACATATAGTAGAATACTATAAGTTACGATCTAAAAATAAGCTCGGAATCGCCTAATATTAATACTCTCCTCAAGTCTCTAAAAAAATTTAAGCCTAATAAAACTAAAAGTAGAAGTTTTAATTTTTAACAATTTAGTAGTTTACTAACTCCGGGGGTAACTCCGGGCCCGGATAATACTTAAGTCCTAGTAGAGAAGGCTTAAATCTAGGTAGAGGAGCTTAAGAGGTAGTAGAAAAAAGGTAGTAGGTCTAGAACTAATAAAACTAATAGGTTTTCTACTACTAAGCCTTAACACCCTAGAGCCGAAAATAATAATACCATCGGAGGTAATAACTAGGCTTAGGGTAGTAAAGGGAAGGTAGAGTTAGAGAAGAAAGAGGCAGAAAGAAAAAAGGTAAAAAGAAAAAAGGTAGAGAAGATAGAGGTAAAGAGAAAAGAGAAAATAGAGTTAGAGAAAAAAAAAGTAGAGAGAAAGAAGGTAGAGAAGAAAGAAGCAAAAAGAAAGGAGGTAGAGAAAAAAAAGGTAAAGAGAAGAAAAAAGGCAAGGAGAAAGAAGACAGAGAGAAAGAAGGCAAAGAAGAAAGAGGTAGAGAGAAAGGAGGCAGAGAAGAAAGAGGTAAAGAGAAAAGAGGTAGAAAAGAAAAAGGAAAAGAGAAAGGAGGTAGAGAGAAAAGAAGTAGAAAGAAAGGAGGTAGAAAGAAAAAAGGCAGAGAGAAAAAAAGTAGAGAGGAAGGAGGTAGAGAGAAAAGAAGCAAAGAGAAAAAAGGCAGAGAGGAAGAAGGCAAAGAGAAAGAAGGTAGAGAGAAAGAAGGTAGAGAGGAAGGAGGTAGAGAGAAAAAAGGCAGAGAAGAAAGAGGCAGAGAGAAAGAAGTTAGAAAGAAAGGGTAAAGGCAAGGAAAAACAAAGCTAGACGGACGAATAAGAGGGAGCAGTTATAAGAGTACTAAATACGCGTAGCGGCTTTAATTATAAAATTCTTGGCTTAAGGAATTTTAGGGATAAATTAAAAGCTAGAGCTATATATAAAAAAGTTGCACTTAAGATTCACCTAGATAAGAATTAGTATTCTAGGGCAGGGGAAGCCTTTTAAAGTAAGTAATAGACTAAAAACTAGAGTTTTAAGCTAACTTTACTATATAGAACTTTAAGCGGCCGCAGAGAATATTGGAGTAGATATTAATATTAAAGAATTCTTCTTGGATTATAAGGGGAATCCGATGGATATTAATAAAAGTAATACTACTAATAAGGAAAGTTAAGGAGAATCTAACTCGGAAATAGATTTAGATAATAAGACAGAGACTAGCGGGACCGCTAAACCTAGATTATTAATAGGTAAGACCTAAAGTACGTCTACCAATCTTAAATAGCTATAGATAACTAGACTTACTGTAGCTGGCAAATAAATTATGGCGTATTGCACGCACGGTAGAGGGTATAGATATATCGTTAAGACGGAGAAAGAAAACCTAATATTTAAAATTGAATTAGGAATAAGTTATAGTAAGCTCTAAGTGGAATAATACCTTTAGATAAAAGGAATAAAGCAATTGGCCCCCCCGGCCATAAGGAGGAAATGGACTTTTAAATACCGGAAGAGTTTTAAGAGCCTTAACTAGGTAGCCCTATCTAAATATAGAACGCATAATCCTTTCTTAAAGACTAGGCGCCTTAAGGAACCTAAGTTATAGTGTAGTGTAACGTGGGATTAGGGCCGAGAAGAACTAACTATATCTAAACTCCAAAGAGTACTTAGCGAAGTAAGTGCTAATATAGAAATTAGAAAGCTATACAAAAAGTATAATAGCTTACTACTAATAGGCCGGATTCTAGAATTTATTTGTGTAAAGCCGATAAAGGTAGACATTATTAGGATAAAGTAATAGGAACGGTTTAATCTAGAGAAGCCGATAAAGGAGGAAGATACTAATAACAAAGATTCTAAGGGGAGCGCTATATAAGCCGCACTCGATAGTATAAACAAGAGACTAGATTCTATAGAGAATAAGTATAACAAAGATTTTAAGGGGAGCTCTATATAAGCTGTACTTAATAGTATAAATAAGAGACTGGATTCTATAAAGAATAAGTTATCGAAGATTAATAAACTAGAAAGTTTATTTAGACCGCTCGCCCTAATTATTAAGGAACTCGTAGAAAAGACCGGATTAGGTAAAAAGTTTTAATAAGTCTATATTATGTGTTTAGGATTTCTTTACTAATCTGCGGCGTGTACTTCTATTTTATTTGTAATTTTTTGCTAGAATTATCTACTTAAGTTAATCGGCCGGATTTAATATTGTGGGGTTTATAGAGTTTAGAATTATGGTAATACTATATTTGCGATTAAATGCTAAATAATTTAGGAACTATAGTATTCTCTAGAATTATATAGATATTAAGTGAGTAAACTTATTACAATCTTCTTGACTTACGAAATTGATAAGAAAGTCAAATCTAGACACTATATAGATAACTATTCTAAATTAAATTATAAAGTAACGCCTTCTATTCCGCTTTTTAGTAGAATTCTTGCGTAATCTCCCTTGCTTCTAACAGCCTTGTATATACGACAATAATAGCGTCCGGACCTTTGCCTAGGTTATTCTTAACGGTATATTTAATTATAAATAAGTCTAGACTATAGTCTCGGTAGAGTAATACTTCTAAACTTACTACACCTACGGCCGGTAACCGTAAGCCCGCTTTTTTCTACTTAAGCTTAGGGCATTCTCTGTATAGAGGTAGTTTCGCTTAATACCGCTTAGGAATAGAAAATAGCACCCGCACTACTGACAAAGGGCCGTATCTAGACGCCTATAGAGTACCACTGCCCTAGCCGGTGTTAGAGCCGTAGGGTAGGGGCTAAGGGCAACCAATATACCTAGGGAGGAAGTGCGGAAATCTTACATATTATGTGAGAAGCTGCTAGTAGCTAAGTCGGAGTTGGATACGTTAATGAATATAGAATTAATCCGTTGCAATTGCTAGCAGAACTGTAAGAAAAAGAATAAAGGGTAATTAATAGGACATTAGTAAGCCGTAGCTGTGACGCGAATATATTATATTAATATTAGAGCTAAATTAGGGCCCGAATAGGGGTCTTGCTATTATTAGTATAGGCTACTTCTACTCTAAGGGCACGGTTTTAGACCTTGAATAAGTGAAATATATTAATTATAGTAATACACCACTTTGAATATTATTTAATAAGAAAATTGTTTATTTTGTTACTAAAAATGCCCTTACTTAATAAACTCAACTTTATAAACGACTTGGGCCTATATATGGCACTTTTTAGAAAGGACCTTAAGAAAATAAATAAGATGTGCGCAAATCCTAATATATTTCTTATAGTTACAAAGCAAGGAGGGGATAAGCTCTACTATCTAGAAACCCTTCCTAAAGGTGATATAAAGAAGCTTAGGAATTAAATTAAATACGGAGACCCAACTAACTACTCTTCTAAATAGAGGGACGCCAACACTAATAGCTTTAAACTAAAAGTCTATCTAGCGGGACAGGGCTTGGGGATTAACTGTATAAGTGTTATGGATAATATATTTGCTAAAGAAGGAGGCAAGAGATATATATATACTCTTAGTTAGAGGCCTATAAGTATAACGAAGATTATACATCCTTATAACTATTTACACCTTAGTATTACCCTACTAGCCCTCTTAAAACTAAAAGCTAACTACCGTTTAGGTAAGTATTTTAGAAAATTGTGGAGAGCTACCGGAAATTTCTCTAATCTATACTCCCTTAATAAGAAATTCCTCTAAGGTTAGATTCCTAAGGCGCCCTATTATAATGGCCTAATTAATAACAAAACAACTCCACTTATACCAGGATTACTAAAATTGCACAATTTCTAAATCCTTACCTTTAAAAGCCAACTATATAAACGCAACGGGGCCTTTAGGTTTTATAAAAAGTAGGCTAAATATTAACAGCGTCTATACGTATCCTTTATTATACCAGGTAAGAACGGTCTATACTTAGAGTTCTTTAAAAGACTTTAGAAGAGGCTAAAAGTTGTAGTATATACTATTTAGCTTTATCTATTTAAAGTGTTAGCCGGATTATATAAGTAAAAGTATATTGTTACTTACAAGCGCGTTGTAAACACAGCCGAAGATCTAGAAATTACATAGTAGAAGCCTATAATATCTACTTATAAGAGATTAGATATATTAAATAAGGACTTCTTTTGCTTAAATGCGATAAAGCTATTAAAGCCTCTAGTCTTTAATATTATAGTAAGAGAATAGGTAGTTTTACTAGACTTACTAGGAATAATTAAGGAGGTTGCTGTTAAGTGTAATTTACCTTAAATATTGTAAATAGTATAATATAACTAGCCTACGTAACAGATTTTTAGATTAAAGTACTTTATATATTATTATAGGGCGTTAAGGGCCTCCTTTAAACAATAGGGACTGTTGGCTACAACGGCAAGGGTGCTTAGCTAAGGAATAGAATTTTTTATCTTACTACTAGTATCTTCGGTATCTTAAAGTGCCCGTGGACTAAGATAAAAATATTTAGTCTGCCTCTATTTAAGTAAGCTAAGAGTAATTACGGACAGGGCCGTTTCTAAGGCTATTAGTAGCTTAAAGTCCGGTATTCTTTATGTATCGCTAAAGTGTACCTAGGTATTTTAACAGCTAAAAGGGGAAAAATAATATAGTGAGTAGAAAAGCTAGAGAGAAATATATATAAGAGGTATAGGGAGGCTATATATATATAGTGCTAGTAGTATAAAATTATTCTAGAGAAGGAAAGGGCTACGTGCATAAAATACAGCCTAGGTTTAGCCTACCTAAGCCTCTAGTCTTCACTCTTATTAGGGGTGGCAAGGTCCTTATATATTAAATTATAAGCCTTGCTTAAAGCGGCAGTACTTCTTAGAACTATAATTCTATGCGGTTTGTTAATTTATACGAATAAGAATGTACTTAGTAGCTAAATATATACTAACGTAAGGCAATACGCAGCCTATACAATATTCTCTCCTTTTTATTATATAAGAAGGCTTTTCCGCTTTAGCTACGGATTAAAGAAGTTTAAGAAATAGTTTTAGAACTAGGCTAGGGGTTTTATAGAGTACAGTAAGGTAGACATTACCACAAAGAATAAGGGGGGAAATAATAGAATATAGCTGCCTGCCTTACTTAAGTGCACTACTATTTAAATTCATACTCTAGTAAGGAAAAGAGATTGGGATTTCGCCTCTTAATTCTCACTGGAGCACTATACGAATTTATACGCAAGATAATTAAACTTTCTTACTTAGCAACAGCAGGGTATATACTCTATTAGCTGCCTAGCGCAGTAGATTAATTATAAGGTTACAAGACGGCCCGATATAGTTAACTTATAGCGGAACGGGTTATTCTACGGGGTTACCTAGTCTAGTCTAGCCTTACTAGATAGCTAGCTCTAGGCTAGGGTCTTACCACGCTTAATTACTACTATAGTCGGTAATATCCAAGACCCGCATTAAATACCTATTCTAGTAAGTAGGTAGAAACCTTAAATACCTATAGCTTACTGCGCCGCATAAGGGGTACTTATTAGCAATATTTTGTTTATGCACTTCGGCGCTTTAGCTATACTCCTTAATTGGTTATTAAAACCTAGGACTAAGTATAGCCCTAGACAATAAATACGTAAGGTAGAGACAGGCCCTTAACTAGATATTTTCTAAGTTTAGTATATAAGAAGCACCCCCCCGGCTCGTTGCTAGTTATATCTTATACAACTTTCTCCAAATAGCTAATATTATTCTTATTGGTTATATTGTTTGTCTCTCTGTCGGATTAATACCGAGCACTTAGTTTATATTCCTAGGTACCAGAATCAATCCTAGATAGAAAAGCACTTTAGTCGCGCTTTTTAGTTTTGTCCAAGTTGTTTCAATCGTAGTTAATTTAACTATGGCTATTATTATGGCCTCCTCTACTATTAGATTTAATTGGATAGACCTAGCTATTAAGTACACGCTCTAGCTTACTATTTGCATAAACGTAAGAATCCCTTTTAAAAAAAATTTCCGCTTACTAAGTTGTTATACAATTAGCTTGCCCACTCTTTTCGGTTGCTAGATATTACTAGTTAGGTTAAATAGCTGCCGTACGTAATAATTATTGTCTTAATTATACCTAATATTATTATCTATATTATCGGGTAAGTGGACACCTTTAAACCCGTATTTATTAACTAATTTACCAATTCTAGTATAGAGAGCAGAATGCAGTCCTTATATAGAAATTAGTACTACTATTTATTCTCTTAATCGGTCCGATTACTTCTACTATTATTTTATACTGGCGTTTTCGCAGATATAGGGACTTAGAAAAAGCTAGTCAAAATAAAAACTATAAAGGTTTACTTATAGCAATTATCTTTACTAACGTAATTGCAGCCTTATGCAAACTGTGCGGAGTTGGAATAATTCTTTAGTTTATAAAATAGGCTAGGGTTAAAGATAATAGCAGCCTTAGTAAGGGGATATTTCTTATACGCCTTAAAATCCTTTTTATATTATATAATCTAACTCTAAGTAGATATACTTATTCGCTCAACTATTATATACTCTTAAATAGAGTTCTATATTTTTTAAGCGCAGACTTTTTAAGTCTACTAAAGCTGTAAAGAACATTTTACGGACTATTAGAATGAATTATAGCAACTTTAGAGGGGTAATAGAACTTAGAGACCTATTAGAAGATTAATTCTAGTAGGAAAATAATAGGAGATATTAAGAAAGCAATAAATGCGACATTTCTAGATACTGGACGGCGCTTTTTCCCACTTTAGGAACAATTTGGTTATAAAATAGGTATTTATAGCGGCAGCGTTCTTAGGGTATAGAAATAGAGGTCGGACCGGAATAATATCGAATCTAGAAGTCTAGTTATATAAGCGATACATTTTTACTCTTTTAATATAGCGCCTAGGTCACGTAAGAATCAAACGTCTTTTAGGAGCCTAAAATAGGGAATCCCTAAATTTAGTAGAGTCCCTGTTTTAACCACTTTAAAGGCAAATAATAACCCAAAATATTAAATATAAAGGAACTTAAACAATCCCTTTAGTTGTTTATACAGGTATTAGCTACTTCTTTATTAAAGTTCTCTTGAACAGCACCTCCTTAGACTTATAATAGCTATAATATAGAGACCGTTTCTCTTAATAAAGGGGAACTGCAAGATTTTATGCGTGACTTCTATAAATTATTAGTAGAATATAAGCCACGATTAGGGGAGGATAATAATAATATAGATACAATTTATTATCTTCTTCACTATATATATAAACTGCTAGTTTATATCTACTTCCTAGAGAAAAAGGTAATATATAATATTTCATAATTCCGGTCTTATTAAGCTAAAAGATATCTAGATTAAGAAATTATTAGGTAAAAAAACTTTCACCACAGATATTATAAACTAGGGAAAGAAAAGGTTTATATTAGCGTTAAAGGGCCAACCCGCAAAGCAGTAAAGTTAAGGGACCAAAACTCTTTAAATTATTACGGAAGGCTTAACAGATATACTAGAGGGAATTTATAGGGAAAAGGCGTTAAAAAAGATATAATAGTAACTTATAGAGTAGTAATATAATAGAGGTCCTAATATCTTTAGAGTACTTCTAACTTATTTTTTAAATTGCCTACGTTGGGCGGGTTAAGCCTTAACTCTTAAAAAACACGCATTGTATTTGCCGAGCTAACTAATTGCCTTTACCTTATAGAGTATCTTTAAATAATCGTTGTCTACCCTAGTCTAGCTTCTATACATTCTTGATATCGCTCTAATCCGTATACGGTGCTAGACGGTGCTAAAATACTCTTAATAGATAATAATTTCTATCTTCTAGGTAATAAGCTACAATGTTGCCTACGTGGTCTAGGCGTCCTCTTACGTATACTAGATACTTTCTCCCTTAGAGTAGTGCCACTAATACAAGGTGCATTAAGGATAATAGGGTTCTAATACGATAAGGCAGGCTAAGACAAAGTGCAATAAATAGCTTAGGGGGGTAAAACGGAAGGGCGGTTATATCCGAATTGTTTAGAATATATAGGAATCGGTCTCTAAAAGTCTAGATCTCTACAGTCTAGCCAAGGGTTTTAAGTCAAAACCCAACCTTAAAAGACCCTTTTTAATTAGCTTGGAGACTCTAAGCCGTATTTTAGGGTGGCCGCTGTCAAAACCGCAGAGAAAATCCTTTAATATATTTAGGCATTAAGCGGTATCACGCTCTTTCCCCTTTACTTTATCGGGATAGGCAATAAGTATTACTCTATAATAGGCTCTTCAAACGTCTTTAAATATACTAAGCGTGGTATAGTATTATAGTTTGTGCGGATCGAGACCGAGAAGATTTAATATATCCACGTCCTTAAGGTAAGAAAAGGCTACGCCAACTATCTTATCTTAGCTAAAGGGATAAGTTGCGTGTAGTGCCGTTAAAAATCAATACTATAGAATATTAAAGTTTGCAAAGTCCTAGAGTTACTTAAAAATTAAATAATAGAAAATATAAAAAATGCGCCTGCGATAGGTCTAAATTCTAGAGAGTTAGGCCCCGTGGGTTAAGTTAGTTAGTAGATAGAGTGGACGGATACCTACGGCTATATTATCTTAACGGAGAACTTACGGCTATAGTTAGCCCCCTATTATTGGCTTATACGCTAAGGTATACCTTACCTTACTAAATAGTAAATTAATCTGTTATCTTATAACTAGGCTAATAATTATATATTTAATATTGTCTTTGTCGCGAGATATAGCCTAAATAATAAAGCTATCTAGGAGAGGCCGGTTAACAGTTTTATATAAAAGGAGAAGCCGCTTATACGCCTACCGGCCTTAAGGCCTTAGTGGTCGACTCTACCCTTTAGCAGCTCTCGGCTTTAGGCGTTCCGTATAGAAGCCTATTCCCCGCTTAACCACCCTTGGACAACGCGTAGGCTAAGCACCTATTGCGCTGAATTCTTGAATAACCCGTGTAAGAAATGCCTCTCTAGAGGCGGAGCTAACTGCTATAATAAGATAGAGGCGTGGCTCAAGGCCTATACTGTGTAGAGGCTGGCCGATTACAATAAATAAATAGAAGTATTTTAAATTCCGGACGCAAACTCCACCACAATTAAGTATTAAGCCTAAAATGCGCCTATATCCGCCCTATAGAAGATAGGAACAATATTTATTAGAGCTTTAAATCTATATAGTTACTTATAAGAAGGCGTAGCAAGTTTATACATAATATAATATAACGGATACCGGCCTTTATTATCTTAAGAACGCCTAAATTAGGGATAAACTACGTTGCTCTAGTATATACTCTACTCCTTTACTCCTATTAGGGCGCAGTAAGCTTTGGGGAGACTCTATCTAGTATAGATTAGCTATAGCTGTCTTAAGAGGCCTAAAGGGGGATATTGGTGTTGTGTATTATCCGTTAGAATAACCGTGAATTTTATAATAGGGCAAGATATACGTTGCACTGCCTCCTTATCCACGTTTCTAAAGGGCTTAGTTTTGGCGTTAGCTGTCTCACTACGCCTGTAATAACCCCTATTCTTATACGGAGATAGACTTCCGGCCTAGGTAAGGAGAAGTCTTTTGTTGTATAAAAGAAGCCCGTAGGCACCGGCGCAAATAGTAGCCTTGCCCTTATTTGACTCTATCCTATATCTTTAGTGGTTATACCTTAATACGTCCTAGAACTACTAAAAGAACCCTATACAGATGGCCGGAATAACACACGGCAATATTATACTTAATATATCCCTACTATACTTAATGCACGTACTGTTCTTATTAGGTAATATCTTTGTTATTACTAACTAGGGCGATGCCTAGTGAGCCTTAGAGTAATAGATAACTATTTTGTAGCAACGTGTATAAATAAGGCACTATAGCGCTACGCTAGAGCTTATGGCTCTAAATGCCCGGGGTGGTAGCCCGAGAATTACAATCTAGACTATATTGTAAGTAATAGTAGGTTATAAAGCGCTGTTATACCCTAGGTTAGAGTTAAATCTTGTTAGGACGTTTTTCAACAACTAATAAATAACTATAGAATTTTAACCGTTAGTATTAAACCGCCCCTTTTAGAAATAGATAGGTACCTGTTAAATAACACAATTCCTAATAATTAGCTTTACAACACTATAGTAAGCAAGACTTGTATATTTCTACGCTTTACTAACGCCTTTAGGTGGACAATAAATTGCAAGATTTAAAAGACTCAACGGACGGTACCGAATTAGTGCGTAATACTGTTTTTACCAATTAGGCTAAGATGCAACTAATTTGAATGTAGAAAGCTCTACTATTTATTAAAAGCGTAGAAGGCGCAATTGCCGAAGAACCGGAACAACCGAAAGGATATAGCAAGACACTACCGCTATAGATTAACTATATAGTTCTATCTAGTATAATTTGTAAGCGCTCTTTACGGGGATAAAGTTTTCTCTAATATATATATTATAGCTGTTCGCCTTTATTTCAATGAACTTAAACGTAAAATTGATAACCTAGAGTAAACAGTATTCAATGTTAACAAAAAGGTAGTAGCCTTAAAAAGAGCAAAAGAAGGGTTTACGGTAGGTAAGGCTAGAAAAAGAAGAAAGATAGAGGGAAGTATAGCGGAGAATATTATTCCTAAGAAATTCTGTATTAGATCAATTTACCTCTATATTTAGGTTAATAAAAGGGAATCGTAATTTATATATCTTTCTATACCTTCTATATTATTTAATCCCAAGAGTTAGGAAATTAATAGATAAAGACCTAAGAAACGTATTTGAATTTTTAGACTTTACAGTTGCTAAGACGCTAATTACATAATAAAGTAATATTCTAGTCACGTGAAACTGTACTTTACCAAGGCTAGTTACGTAGTTTAGCCTTATTCTAGAACAACACTTATCTTTCTAGTAAATCTAAAATCCCAATTCTGCCTATAGTAGTGCCCCTTAGCCCTAGCTGTGTTATAATAACTGCTTATCTAATAACTATTCTATTCCCGTTATTATTATGCTTAATTGTATTATCCTATATCTATAAGGTATTATTCTAAGGTATATAATAATACTTCTCCTCTTATATTAAGCTTAATAGTTCAGAGTTAAAAAGTTCAAAGATAGGTTTTAATTATACTTCTAAATATTTCTTTCGCGCTAGCTTCTTGTCCGTAATTTGTTTAGTGCTTATCTTCTAGGTTTGCCCCTAATAAAGCGAGTTCTTAGGAATATTCATTACAACCTCTTAGATATGCTCTCTAATATTTTAATGCGCTAATAGGAAGCAATAAAGGAAATAGTAACGCTGTATAGGACTAGATTAATCCGTTATATAATGAAAATAATTTGCTCTAGCCATAATAACTAATTTTGGCCTATCTATTTTTAATCGCAAGTTAGTAAGAACTTTCCTATTAATATTTATACGTTATTGGCTTCCAAATTACTTGTAAATCTTTCTAGAGTAAAGAAGTAGGTATTGGTTATATATTATACGCGAAGTTACGTTAAGACGCCTACAGAATCGCGCACGCTGTAATTACTATTTATAGCTTATACTTACAGGACAATAGGACTAAAGTATTGTATTTAATATTGTCTTAGAGTTATAAAAAGGGCATAGAAGTTCTACTAAAAAGCTTTATTTTCAACGTGTAGACCTAATTTATATACCGGCCTAAAATAGAATATATAGCTGCATCCGTGTAAAAAGCGAATTAACTAAGCAAAACAGTCTTCTTAATCCCTATAGGGGCCTAAGATAGGCCTATTAGTTTTCTGGCTTTTTGCAGGATTTAGTCTAACTGTAGGCTGTTCCCGCTCTAATAATAATCTAAGGCCTATTTAGAACCCCTATAGCTTAGTTAATTAGCGTCTAAATCGAGTAACTGGCCTTAATACTAGTATAATAAAACTGCACCTTTCTAGATAAGCTTTATACTAGTAGAAAAACTTATTAGTATAACTAATATTTTACAAAGCGTTGGACCAGTATAAAACGTCGGACTAGTATAAAACGTTCACTAATTACTGTCTATCCGTAATACGCTGTACCTATACTTTATACTAGTTAATGCTTCGTACTAATCCAATACATTGTACTAGTCCAATTCTTTATACTAGTCCAATGCTCCGTACTAGTCCAATGCGCCGTACTAATCTATACTTTATACTAGTTAATGCTCCGTACTAGTTCAATATATTATACTAGTCCAATTCTTTATACTAGTTCAATGCTCCGTACTAGTTCAATGCGCCGTACTAGTCCAATACTTCGTACTAGTCTAATACTTTGTACTAGTTCAATATGCCGTACTAGTTCAATACTCCGTACTAGTCCAATGCGCCGTACTAGTCCAATGCTCGTACTAGTCCAATACTTGTACTAGTCCAATGCTCGTACTAGTCCAATGCGCCGCCCAAAATGCCCAACCCTTTATACTAGTCCAAACCTTGTACCAGTCTAACCCTTTGTACCAGTCCAACGGTCCCGTTTTGGTAGGGTTCTAGAATGCTTGGCTTAGCCCAACTTTACTAAATAGCCCTAGGCGCGTTGGATTAGTACAAAACACTGTACTAGTACTAACTACTATAGAGTATTAACTAAGTTGTCGGCCGAAAGAATAGACTAGTATAGAGCATTTGGCAAAGCATCGGAATATAAGCTACCTTAAATTAAAATCTATAATACATTTACTATAACTTAAAAAGCTTACTATTTAAGCCAATCTTATTGTATTTTTACGTGTAATAGAGCCGAGTTCTATTCCTAATTTATTAAGCCTTCTAATATAGGAATTAGCAATTGACTTGCCCTAAATTCTACTCAAATTCTCTAGTAGTGCGGGCGAATGTCCTCTAGCTTAGTTAAGTTAAATAGCTTGTAATTTATTGTAGAAGCCGTGTAAACATAATCGGATTAGAGAAAATGCAGTCCTAATAGTATAGGACTAAAGATATTGAACTGCCGAATAGTTTAGTTTAAGAGTTCGAAATTGTCTTCCTTATCTATTGTTTTTACGAAAAGTAGAGTCTATATATACTAAGAGAATATAGTAAAGAATAGTGTGCAGTAAAACTTTTATAAGTATAGAAAAGGTAAAGCCGGTTTTAAAACTGACTTTATTAGAAGTCACTAAAACTTATCTATAACTACTTAGGAACAAGTACGTTAAGCAGATTACTACGCCTATAATAGCTTACGTTTCTTATATTATATACTAGCGCGCCTGTACTATACCTGGCGTCCGATTTAGAAAGAGAGGATATATATTATCCTACTTTATGTCTATTACGCTCTTGCACGCAAGTAAGCGCTTTTTGTCCGGCTTTAATTATAGCCGACGCGTTTAAATACGTAAGCGCCTATCGGCTCTATTAGGTCGCTTATTGTCGCCGTTAGTATTAGAGTTACTATTGCTTATACTTTCGTCTTTAACTTCCTTATTATTGCCTAGATTAATAGTATTATTATTGGCAGTATTACTGTAGGGCCTGTATATATCGGTCTTTCCGCCAACATTATCACCGCGTAGCTATATTAAGCCTTAACTAGCGCGTAGGTTCTGCGCATCCTTATACCGGCATCCTACTAATAACTACAAATCTAACGTCACTTGCGCTATACAGATAAGTTACCTAGCGTTACCGAGCAAGTCGCCAATAAGCGTTGCTAACCGTTTTAGGCACAACTTTAACGTTATCTTATTGCCACGGATAATTCCCGTCACTAATATTGTGCCTTCCGACACCTTGCAAAGTGTAATATTAGTTAGCCAATAGTCTATATAATTGCTTAGTCTATAATTAATACTATTATATACTGCGCTCGTTCCTAAAAAGAATCTTTAAAGGGGGTTAGATTAATTCGTAATATCCGCTTTAGATTTAAAGCGGCGGCGGGACAGTAATAACTTTAGATATTATAATATTCTTACAGGCCTTATACTCCCGCTAAGATATTTAGGACTAGTTTGTTAAGATAAATTGCGCCACCTATTAAGGAACAGATAATCGCTACGTTTATACCGCTAAGAATTTAGATTATTTATTTTATTACCGTCTATTACCCTAGGTTTAGCGTGCGTGTAAATATTTAGGCGTTGGAGAATTAAATTACTAGTCTTGTGCGGTAGTCCGCCGCTATACCGACTGCTAGACGCTTGGCAGAAAGAGAAAGACCGGTATATAGTATACTTTAGTTGCTTATAGGTTTAAAGGCGGCCGTTGTTATTATTACTATTATTGCTACTAATATTGTTGTTGTTGGTGTTATTAATATTATCCACCTTAATATTACTGCCGCTATACAGTACTCCTAAAGTAGGCTTTAAAGTAGAAGGACGGTTAAAGACTAAATTACTGTGTAGCTTTTACCGCTTTAAAGAGTAGGAGCCTTTAGGGTGCTATTTAGAATTTATATCTAATATCCGGTTATAACGCTTATTAGTAAAAGTATTGGCAAATAGAAAGCGCCTGCGCTTCTACTTCTGTATTAGGGACAATTCTATTATACTATAGCCGTTATTATTATTATTACTGCTCTTATCTTTAAGCGTAGTAACCCTACCTTTATATTATTAGATAGAATGGCTGCACTTAAAATAGTGTATAGCTTACCTTACCTTACTTCTTTCCCTTTTGGTGCTCTACTATTAGTCTTAAATATTATACCTTCGCTCTTAAGGTAATCGCTACACTCTATATCCGGTATTAACGTTTAGTTAGTAAAACGCATAGATTTCGTATTACCGTCGTTATTTATTCCGGACAGGTAATTATTTACAATTACTTAGTCGGCGTAGGAGGAATTTGCAACAGTCTAGGGACTACCTTTATGCCCTACTTCTTTGGCTA
Source organism: Lepidopterella palustris CBS 459.81 (assembly GCA_001692735.1). Taxonomy (NCBI): domain Eukaryota; kingdom Fungi; phylum Ascomycota; class Dothideomycetes; order Mytilinidiales; family Argynnaceae; genus Lepidopterella; species Lepidopterella palustris. Next base: position 9,496 of record KV745223.1, on the reverse strand, counting down.
TAGCAGAGTCTACAATATCCCCTATAGCTACTATAAAATTCTGTTTATTAAGACACTCTATAGCCGATATACCTAAACCTTTAATCTAGTTATCTGTTTATATACCGTCTAAATCCCCGCTAGAGTTACGCTTGCTAGTATTTAAGCTACTAGTATTCTCTTCCCACGGAGGCCGATTGTTATTAGAATTCTCTTTCTACGGAGGCCGATTATTATTAGAATTCTCTTTCTACAGAGGCCGATTATTATCGGAATCTATATCGGCTTCGACTTGGTTATTCTTAATAATAATTGTATTCACTACCTAACGTTAGACACGACATACCTAGTAACTTTACTAGTTAGAGCTGTGCATTTACCTTAACTGCTGCCCTTAGCGGCTGTAAGCTGATTAGGCTTAGGGATATTATTTTTAGGGGTATAACGTTAAGAAAAAGGCTTCGGCGTTAGGGGTCCATTATATAGTATAAACTAAGAGGGCATATACATCTAAGGGAAACTAAGACTATTAAAAGATAGTGCTATTGCTTTTGCTACTGCTGCTTCTTTAAACGGTCCCGGGTAGTGCCAGAAAAAAATAGAGACGTAGAGGTTTAAGTAGGTAGATTTGCATAATAATCGGCAGCTATTACCTGCATATATAAATTATAGTCTAACGCTTAGTAGGGCGTAACCTGTATAAGACTGCGGCCGAAACGTATCTATACTATAAAAGGTGCCGGCCTAGTATTCTAAATAGCCTTTATGAATTACAGCCAGCTATTGTATAAAGCCCCTTCTTGTTAAGTTAAGGGGGTGCGCGAATTTTCAACCGGCGTTTATTAGCCAAGAGTAAAAGTGCGACGCAAATTCCACTAGAGGCTAGGCTATACTACCGGCTAGGCTTTCTCCTCTATTAAAGTTCTCCTAATATTCTTAAGTCCTTGTAAGGATCGTTTCCCTATAAGCCGCGCCTTATTAGCTGGATAGAGACTAAATCAAACCAAAACCTAGGGGATTCTCTAATCTTAATACTACTCTCTAATTGTCGGCAAAAGCAAGAGCTATACTAAAGCCTAAAAGAGGCTAGAGAATTAAAGAGCTTCTTACCTTCCGACGGTGCGGCTTTAATAAAGCTAACTTATTGGAATTAGCTTATAGTTGCATCTTGCCGAAGGCCTACTCCCCGCGGCTTTGCCTTATTTATAATGCTGTAATATAGCGACCCTGCCCACGTATTAAGATAGAATTAGTAGTAATTATACTACCTAATTGTGTATAAATACTGTATAGTAGCCTAAAAGCATAGTTATAGGTAGGTAGTACAGCTCCTACATTAAGGGCGGCAAGACGGCGTTTAATAGTCTGTTGCCCTTAGGGGTCTTCAACAAGACAATCTCCTAAGAGCCTATAGCTATTATATACCGCGCTCGCCAGGTGCCATTATGGGCGATTGGCTAGAAAATAATATTATAACCTTTCCTCCTAATTGTTCTCCGCCTAGTTAGCCAACCTATTAGTATTATAATTGGTTATCCGTATTATCCAGCTAATTAAGAATCTATATCGCTTTAAACGAGACTGTAATTGCTAGCTAATCTTTAATTATTAGGCACCCCCTAATAACGGATAAGGCTATACTAAGCAACGTAGAAATGCCCTATTTCTATTAGGAGTGCCCTATTCCGGTCCCACGGTTGGCTTAAAGGGCTCTATCTATATTTTACCCCCTACCTAACTCCAGCGCTAATCTATTAGCTATTAGCCCCTAACCCTAGGCCCCCTAGCTCCTAGCGGGTTGCATTACAACGTTACAGCCACACTAAATAGTTTATACAAGGCGGAGTATCTTACTAGGGGCTATAATAGCAACGGGGAGGTTAATAAGAACAAAATTAATGCCTTATTATAAGTAACTAGCCGCGTTACCGCTAAGATCTAGTCCGAGCGGGGACACAGGTAATAAAGCGCAGGATTGGCCAATATATTCAACTAAAGAAGTAGAGAGTAGTGCAAGATAATTAGAGTTAAAATAATAGCGTAGGTGCTATATATTCTTTCAGCTAAGATATATATAAGAATATACGTAGTAAATACCCTCGGCAACTCTAAAGAGAAGAATAGGTTACCTAAAAGCGCAGGCCGGTATTGGCTGTATAATTAGGGCGCTTACTAGCGTCTCTATTACTATTTCGTGCAATTACTGACGTAGTAGTAACCATAGATTCTATAACTAAACTGCTGGGGGGTTCTTAAATCTAGGGAAAGCGAAGAAAGCTTTAGTACTAAAAAGAAATAGAAGCACGTTTATAAGTAATTACTATTATAGAGAGAGTCTAGAGACGCTGCTTAAAGCTAGATAAAGTAAAAAGGTTAAGCAGAAACGCTATTCTAAGGCGTAAGTAAAATAAATAGTATAGATAAAATTATTAAAAACGCTATAAGATAGAGAGCTGCGCTATTATTAGTCTAAGACTAAAATATTAGAACCCGGAAAAAGGCGGGCAGTACAGTACTTGTATAAATGCCAAGGGGGAGAGAAAATGCCTTGTAGTAAAAGCACGGACGCCAGTAAGGGGGAGGCGCGGGGTGTAAAAGAAAAGAGAAAATAGAGGGCGAAAGGAAAAGTAGTAAGGGAAGAGGGCCTTTTATAGTTAAGGTTGAAGATATATCTTGGCGAAGCTAGGGTAGGCAAAGTAAGGCGCGTTACCTAAAAGGGAAGCGTCTATTTCCTAATGCAGATTCTCCTATAATAAAGTAACTAATACTATAAAATATATTGGTATAAAAATAGTTTTTACACCCCTAATATTCCCTCTTTAATTATAACTAGTTTGTCCTAAGCTCTTGTATCTGCAAATTTCCTTATTTTTAGTACCCGATAATGTCCTTTATTAATATATTCTTTAGTTTATTAATGTTTCTTTTTAGAGAACACCTTACCTTATAGCTTCTTAATAGTGCCCTTTAAATTATCTATCTATTTTTCCCTCCTCTTTTCAAGAAAGTCAAATCTATTCTTAAGCCAGTTAAATATACCTTTAAGTGTGTTGATGCGATATTCTATACGTATTTTATTTCCCTCGAGAAAGAGAATATAATGCGAAAGTGTATCAAGGCGGTTTATATATTTCTTAGTGCTAGCTATAGAAGTAAGCTTTTAGCAAAACTAGATATAATAAGTACTTATAACAGTCTATATATTTGCTGTCTTTAAAGTTTAATTTAAAGGCTCCTTATATTTTAGTTTTAGTTTGTTCTTAGAATTCTGCTAAGTTATTAGCTAGAGAAAGAAAGGTAATACTGTATATAGCCTATATGCCTAATATAAGTAGCGGATTATGTCTTTGATTCACTATTAGGAACAATTATCATTCTTAGAGATTTGCGGGTACTTTTCTACTAGTTAAAATCTCTTTGTCGTCTAACTATCTTTATTAACACTATACGTAGAATATTGACTGCTCCAAGGACTAGTTAAAGTTGTTACCTTATAAGACTCTTTAACTTTATAGCCGGCTAGATACGCTGGTCTGCTAGAGACGCAGCATTTATTTAGTATAGATTGCGCCAGAGAACTTTTAGAAACGGGTCGTTTCATAATGCCTAAAGTATATAGAGGCTAATAAGCAGGAGTGGAAAAGGGCAAAATATTATATAGTATAGGTGTGCTTTTACTAAAAGTACTTCTCTACAAAGTATGCCCGGACGAGTTTATAATTAAAGATACGGTAGAGGATAACTTTCTTTAAATAGTGGATAGGATTATTATTGTAGGAATAAGGTTTGCAAATTTGGCTAGTAAAGTACCTAGTAGAGGAACTCTGTCGTGTAGTTAAGAGAGTAAATAGAAAAGGTATTACTGTATAGGTTAACAAAGAACAGCCAAAATTAGGTCCAAAATTCGACACTCTCCTTGATTATAAATTTCTAGGAGATTACAATAAGTTTGCTTCTTTAGTTTTTGTATAAATATAATATATTCTAAAGTTCTTTCTATATACAAAATTGGAACCAGCCAATAGATAGTGCTAAATAAAGAAGATAGCTGTAATTTAAATTTACCAAACGTAACTTCAAATATTCTATATAGCTAAGTCGATTTTGCTAGCTCTCGGTTATGCGGAGTTTTAATCTTTTCAAGCCTCCGGCTGTTATATAATAAGGCAATAATATTTGCCGCTATACAAACAACAATAACAGTAATAGTAAAAATTGCCGTTACGGACTAGTACCCACCTTTTACTGTACGGACGCTTATAAGTGTATTAATTAAGCCAATAATTGAGTGTAGCACGCCTAGCCTTTATTTTAAATAGTTAGTGCTCTTCTCTTAATACAATTGCAATGGCTTACTAATATATCCGTGCTATTAGCCAGATACAGTTCTTTCGCCACTACTACCCTAGCCTAAGCGTTCTAGATATTCCAGCTATACAGCAGAGATATACTAATAGCAAAAGTAGTACATTTTTAACTATATCTTAAACTAATTTCCCTTCCTTATTATCTTTAAGACTCTAAGAGTTTTGAAAAGAGGTGAATATACTAGGAAATACAACGTATCCCGCTAATATAAGCTAGGAAAAGAATACAGTAAGCGTATTATCCTAAGAGAAAGCTTTGTTTACTTGGATCGCTATTACTATATATAGAGTTTGCATAGTAGGCGCTATATATAGTACCTGCTCTTTATCTCTACCCAAGGATTATAATAGCTCTAGTGTTGTTTAAAATTAAGAGAAGCGAATAAGTAGGGGAGTGCTAATAGAGATATCTATTGTTTAGTGTATATAAGGCGAGTCACTCTTAGTATTAATACTGTTAGTTGCTAATTATAGTACGGGTCTACATTTGGCCTTCTAGGACTATAACTGTCACCGCTAACTGCACTGCGCTAACTATGCGGCTATGAAAAGGCCTAATCTATTTATAATTTAAAACGGAACGGTGTAGATTTGGATTTGGATAGTTCTTAGCTGTTATAATTTACTGGCTGTAACAAGACGCCCCAAATACTTCCTAATATAATAGTCTTAACAATAAGCCATAAAAATAGATACTATCGAAATAGCATTCTAGAACTATAAAGTATAATTACCCTTAATAACTTTTAACTTTAACTTCTGCTTACTGCGTAATACAACAATTTACTTTAAGCGTTATATAACTACTTTATTTTAAACGGCCGTAGGTGCGTTAAAAGTTTATATATCCTACTAAGAATCTGTAAGTGTACAGCTTATTCTATAGCAACCTTATCCCGAGCGCAGTAATAGCGTCTAAGAGGTAGTTATATTTCTATACTAATTTAAAATCCACTAGCTTAGAATTAATAAATGGCTATTTTTTGGCGGCCGTTCCTTTATTACCACCTGCCACCTGTCTTTGTGCCTCTCTTTCGCACAATTTAACCAACCGAACCTAATAAATATCGCCCTTTAGCGCACGGTACCAGCCCAATAATTGTATAAGTAAAGACGTCTCGGAGCCAGCTTCTTCTCAAGAGGCGGAGGAGATAGTGGTTATGCGGGCAAGTTTACAAGTGTAGAACACAAGGGAGACGTAGAATAAAAGGTAGAGGCGCTGTATTAACTTCCCGTGGCGCCGTATAGGTATACTAACGTCTATCCTTGCAGGTCGAGAAACACCCCGTACTAAGAAAAATAAGGGGTACTTTAGCTTTACACCACTTAAACTATATACACACTTTAGTATTTATTATATTTTTATATTACGTATATACTATAGGTGATTCTAAATATATAAGCACCTTCGCACCTAAAAATTACTATTACGTTGTTATTACCGCGCCTAATTTGTAGAGAGCCTCTATTTATCGCGAAATAGACTTCTCTAGCTATAACACTATTATTATACTCTTACCGCTATTAAAACCTATAGAATAGTTCTATTTAAGCCTACAAACTTTGCTATAGTATTTAAAAGCAGTTATTAGTGTTATGGCTACTATTATACAAAGATTCACGTAAGGTCGCCACGTATATTAGTACCTTTAATAAAACTAATCATTAGTATAGGCTAGTGTAATACGATCCCGTCTTATGTAATTAGCACTATATAATATAATTAGTTAAATTAGTTAAGAGCTTAGCCTGTGGCTGTGCGGAGCTATAGTATATAGGCCGACCACAGCCCTGTAGTTATGTAACTTAAGTTAACTTTGGCCGCGCCTCTAGCCACCAACTTAGCTCTTTAGAACTGCCTACAAAATCGCCATCGCGTAAGGGCCCGCCTAGAGCGGGTTGGCTGTCCTCCTTACTAGTGTTACTAGGGGTGTTCACCCGTTTCTTAAGGTTCCGGCACGCTTAAAACTATACTAGCCTTACTACTCACTTCTTAGGGCTATATAATCAGCCGCACTAAACTAAGAATATAGTAAAGAACACTAAACTTAGCTCGCAGCACTATCGCGGTTTCCCGCTTTTTAATATAATTATTTAGCACAGTATAGTGTTTCTTACTAATCTTAATAATCTAGGGCGAAAATGTCTTAATAGAAAATTTAGCCGCTATACTCTCTTCCTAAGTAGGCTACCACGAGCCTTCTATACCTTATTCCTACTACACGCGCTTATTATACCTCCCTATAATACAATACGTCTTTTGCAGTATAGTGCCAATAGTACGTTTAGTCTTACTACTAATTTAGAGGATATAATTTATCCCTATACAATTCTCTCTTACACGTAGGGAGCGGATACGGAGAAGGTTACCTTTAAAGACTTAACAAATAGCGTTGGCAAGGCTAAGTCTAGATATAAGAAGATTCGCTTCTATAAAGAACAGGCACGGGAAAACGGCTTATAATATTTTTAGATTAACACGTGTTATATTAATAAGAAAAACAAAGCCGAACTTTTATATACTATTAACTCTATATTTTGCTGGTACTATAACGCAACCCGATGCTATATCTATTTATTAAATGTATTTAACCTTCCTATTAACAGCAACGATAAATACAATCTATAGCCACGGGAATAGAATTCCTAGAAGAGGGGATAGTTTACTCGGGGCTAAACGCTCTAACAGCGTCTTGGCCTAGAATCGGTCGACAGTAATAATAAGCACAATATATAGCTATAGGAATTCTAATTCCGGGAAAGCAGATAGTTTACTTAGGGCTAAATACTTTAGAAACTACTTGCGCTAGGCTTAGTTAAATTCTTCTCCTAGGAACGTAAGTAACTTAGTAATAAAAGTTCTCTAGAGCAACTAATCTACAAGATAACGGGCATTTCTAAGCCAGCCCTTTAAGAAACCCCTTTATCCTAGTTTAGCGTTAATAAGTAATTGTTATGGATAAATCATTGCTAGACAAAGCTTAAAGAAGATAAGGTATACTTATTACTAGGTATTTTCGACGTTAAACTACATCTTTGCTATAATAAAGGGATGGCGAATACGTTTAAACGGCTAGAGAAGGAGATTAATAAGGTAGCAAAATGTATACAAGACTTATACCTTACTGATCCCCGCGATAACAAGAAGCAAATTAAAAATACTAAGGGTAGCTTGCTAGAGGGCTTATACACGTAAATCCTTAAAAATCCCAACTTTTAACAATGGCGCGGGGCCCGGTAAAGTCGGCTACTATGGATTAAGGGCGATCCCGGTAAGGGCAAGACAATACTACTCTATAGAATTACCAATAAGCTAAAGAAGTCTATAGCTAAGTTGAATCTTCTATCCTACTTCTTCTACTAGGCCACTAACCCCTAAATCAATAACACCACGGCCGTACTATAAGGTCTAATATATTTGCTTGTTAACTAACAGCTATTACTTATCTTGTATATACGGAAGAAGTACAATTATATTAGTAAAACGCTCTTTAAGAATATAAATACCTAGGTTACTTTATCTAAGATCTTTACTAGCGTCCTGTAAGACCCGAGCTTAGATAGCACCTATTTAATTATTAATGCGCTCGACGAATACGTAGTAGGCTTACTAAAATTATTAAACTTTATTGTCTAGACTTTGTCTATATCTTCTCGTGTTAAGTAGATCGTCTTTAGTCGCAACTAGCTAAGTATTAAGAAGGATCTTAACACTGCGATATAAAAGGTAAGGCTGTGTTTTAAGCTTAATGAAAAATCTATCTCTGCTGCTGTTGCTATATATATCTAGTCTAAGGTCGATTAGTTAGCGAAGCAAAATAGATACGGCAATAATACACGGGACGCTATCTAGCGCTACCTATTATTAAACGCAAACGGCACTTTTCTCTGGGTGGCCTTGGTCTATTAAGAACTCTCTAGTATCTCGAGATAGAAGGCTTAAGAGATATTAACGGTATTTCCCCCTAGGCTTAATGCTCTCTATAGACGGATAATAGACTAGATTAGGGATTTAAAAAATACTAAGCTTTGTAAACGTATACTGGCCGTTGTCTCGGCTATGTACCGCCCTATTATATTAGACAAGTTAGCATCTTTTATCAATATACCCAACGGAGTCGCTGGCAAATTTAAAGCTCTATCCAAGATTATAGGGCTCTATAGGTTCTTTCTAACACTTCGGGAACGTACTATATTATTTATTCATTAATTGGCAAAGGATTTCCTGCTCGCAAAGGCATTTAATAAGATCTTTCTATTTAGAAAGAAAGAGACCTACTATAAAATCTTCTCAAAATTACTTAAGGTTATGTCTAGGACTTTACAACAAGATATGTACAGGTTAGGTGCCTTAGGCTGCCCTATTAAGCGGGTAAAGTAGCCAGATCCAGACCCGTTAGTGGCGTTACGCTACTCTAGTATTTATTGGGTCAATTACCTATATAACTAGAATTCCAACTCTATAAACCACGCGATTAACGCTTAGAATAAAGGCGATATTAAGAATTTTATAAGAAAGAAATACCTTTACTAGCTTAAGGCTCTAAGCCTCTATAGAAGCATGTTAGAGGGTGTGCTTGTAATAGTAAAACTTAACGCTTTAGCCTAGGTAACTACTAAAGTAGCAACGCACTATATATAATATATACTAATATAACCTAGAGAAGAGTAGGTGCACCTAGCTTTATAAAACTACTTTAAGATACACGCCTCTTTATTATATATTATATTTAGACAATATAAAATAGCCCTTTTTAAGTATACGTATCTACACTTATATTTAGTCTAGACTGTAGCCTTATAAGGAGTTCTTTTAAGAAAGAAGAACTAAAGTAAATCTTAATAAAGCTAGCTATAGGGGATTAATAGAGTGCCTGCCTCCAGACGCTTAAGGGCTATAGCCAACCTGTTAGGTTAGTGGCCTTCTTTTATAACTTGGCCCGGCTCGCGTTAGTATCGGACGATAAGACGGTTAAGATCTAGGATACTAGTAGTAGTAAATACCTCTAGACGCTTAAGGGCTATAGCCAACCTATTAAGTTAGTGGCCTTCTTTTATAACTCGGCCCGGCTCGCGTTAGCGTTGTACAACAAGACGGTCAAGATCTAGAATACTAGTAGCGGCGAATACCTCTAAACGCTTAAGGGCCA
>KV745222.1:0-32619 GCA_001692735.1 Lepidopterella palustris CBS 459.81 | reverse complement strand
CCTCCTCCTCCCCAAGGTTCCAAACATTGTCCGTAGCAAAGGCTCGAGGCGAGGCGGACAGCTTGGCACGGGATTTTTCCTTGGGCCCGCCCTTATCTATGATTTTCGTTTCATGAGAGCCTTACGAAAAGCGGCGGTCCTCCACGATTTTAATTGGACGGGAATCAATGCAGCCACACTGGATGAGGAGTAGTGTTGCATGTTTCCACAGGCCTTCCCCGCCCGGACTCTCCACCGGCGCATGGTTGCGGTGCTCCATCACGCTGCCAAGGGTCCGGCATCATTGGCAGTCCAAAGGGTTGGACGAACCATTGCTTGAAAATCTCGACGAAAAGGGTCAGAGATAAGAGAGGCCAGAGACACAAGAGTACAAGCCCTTCATTGGTCTAGAAGCGCGACACCATTCATCCAATTGAGGTATCAAATTTCTTCAATAGAGGCTTCTGTCAAAGCATCCAGGTACCTTCCACCCTGTTTCAGCTCTCTGAAAAATTTGCATCACGTATTCCAAACCACGACAAAACTCATTTCCTAATTTCTGGGTGGGGTGGCTTCTTCCTGTTGGTGGGCGCAAACCATCCTAGTAAATTTGTAGTCTGCTCTTTACCTAAGGATGGGATTGTATATGTAATAGCCCCCGACTCAGAGCACCGAACTTCGGCGAGATTCCGGCTATTCCTGAGTCTTTCCCTTTCGGTCGAATGAACATGATCATTGTCGATGTTGTGGCTTGTGCAAACCAAGAGATAGGGAGCAGAAAATCGAACCATGCCCAGAGGCCAAGTTTTCTTATGCACTGCAGGAATTGTTCGAGTCGGGACCGTTCCGAGTTCTGGTTGTTTTTCTCATATTTCTTCGTGCGCGGCGCTTGATTGTTGAAGCCACCAAAGCCTCCATCTCTCGACCCGCCGCAGGGAAGAACTCCAGCTCTCAGCCTCGTGGGGTCGATTTAAGGCTCCGTTCCCTGCCATGCAGGTCTTGTGTGCTTTCCTCTGTTTCAAGGGCGCCAAGGCGGGGGCGGGATGTCGAACACGCAGCCAACGTGAAGAAATTCGACTCTAAATATTAATAGGTTCGGTCAGGACGGGTTTTCGCGTGGGATTGCTCCAATGCGATGGTAATGGCGGATCGAAAAACGCCTGTCAGCCCAGAACCTTATGCGGCCGGAGGGCGGGAGATGTGTGGGAGAGCTGTGGCTGACGCATGAACACATCAAATTTTTTTGAGAAATCTTGAGATGGACACGCGATTCGATGCAGTGAATTGACGCACCCGTCCACGTCCAGGCTCTTGGAATGTGGGATGCTGGTGCTTTTCTGCGGGTTGCTTGAAAAAGTTTACACCATGGCGTTTGAAGTGTGAATACCCATCCCAAACGCTGTAGCCTCGAAAAGCGTGGAGGCCGGCTGCGGTGCACTGTTGGCGAACGCGTCTTCTGGTTTTTCTCCAAACACCAAACATGTGAGAAAAGTTTGACTCTCTTCCGCATTTATCACCACCCTTCATCGCCTCAACTCCACCCCAAGGGTCCCTTTACTCGTCCTGATTGCAAAGCGACCAGGTTAATTATATATTGTTCATGCCTTCCGTCCACTCATTGACATCGGAGTCGCCTAGCCAAGTCTCCAGTGGGCCTGACTGGAACCGAGACCGCCCTCTTCAGACCTTTAAAAATTCCGTTTCGGACACCTGCGCAAGAAATGGCGTTTTGCCCTCCGCAGCTGGCATCCGGCATCCCGACCAGCAGACTATGCCTGTCTTTCTTATCGCTGCCTCAGCCAGTCGTCCCCTTCCGATATGAACTGCAGCAGTGTCTGAGATCAACGGACTGCTTGGAGTAGGTGCATGACAAGGCGAACAAATGTCTGGAAAAGTTTTTTCGACCTCGATTTGATTTCGACGCCGTAACCCGGTGGAAGGGGCCGAGATGACAACACTCAACTCCGAGCAATGCACAGTTCCATTGTACCTCTCCTTGTTTTGCCTTTGTTCTTCGGCCGCTTTTCTTACACTCCAAACATGCACTTAATGTCGACGAACTGAGCGTGATTCCAGTATCGTGTCGAGGAATCGCATGCGCTCGTTCCTCCGAGTCTGGTCAGTAAGGACAGTCATATTTTCGAACCTCGACCAGCAATACCTATCCAAAATGCCATTTTGTATCTATGCCACGATTAGTTCGGTGTTGATTCTGCGATTACTGTGAGCCTCACAAGGTGAGTCCAGTATCGACGCGCTAGAACCAACACCCTCGGCTTCGTCAGCCTGGAGGTTAGCATACTCGAAAAGTTTGACACACTTCCAATTGCCAATGGATCCTGGACATCGAGAAGTCTTTCTTCTGAGTTATATCGTTACAACTGGAATCACAATGGCGTTTCCGGATACCAATCCGGATTTCGGGCTCCGTACCCTTGCAGAGGACGCGAAACCATTAATTGGACAGATGGATCTGTGGAATTTTTATTTTTGGGAAAGCGATCTGGCCTGGTTCGCCTGACTTGAGATCATTTCCTGGAACTTCTTGAAAAGTGGTACCCTTATACAGCTTCCGCACTCGATGGAGATTACGGAATGTTGCATCAGGTCTGGCAACACCGAGCGCGCCCTCGTGTTTCTGGGATCTCTTAGCGCCTCGACTCTCGGATCCCGGGAGAGGCTGTGCACTCAATATGTACCTCAGTCCGATCTTACCAGATATTTCGTCTCTTCTCCGAACAGACTTCCGTCCGCCGTGTTTCTCAGGGCCAGGACCGAACAAACCCATTCCGTTACATGATACTATTCCGCAAGCCAACTCACGTCCAGAAACTCGTGCTACCCCTGGCACCGGATTCCCTTAGTGCCTTCATATCTCAGTCTGGCCTGTAACAATATTTGCGACATGATGCGTAGCTGACCCAAAGAAGTGGTTCTGAGCATCGTAAACCACCTGATCGCCCCTGCTGCATACTGAAAGCCGGAGGTAATTTTCCCTATCTTATGCTTCTTCCTTTCCAGGCATCAGTGGGAGGGACAACATCTCTTCAGATTCTTACCTGTCTTGGCTTTATCATTTTCTAATGCCGGACATGGCCAAGCAGTGAGCAACTTGCACGTGTATATATAGTTGCACATCTCCAAAACAGCCTCTAGTGCCTTTCAAAATGTAACTTCGAGTATTGAGCACGTGGGTTCCCCCTTCTATAGAGTTTGTTTCTTATGGCACGCGAGTGGCGAATGGGGGCTAGTGATGCAAAGTCAGGTATACTGCTTATCGTCTATCTTTTCTGCCTAGCTACTTCAAAGGCCTCTCTCTAAAGTATAGAAGATGACTTTGCCATTCCGCTTCAATCCACCTTCGACAATGTTACCGAGCCAGGCCAGCGAACTCTTTTCCCTCGAGAACCTTACCTGAAAGGTCTATGGTTAATAAGGGCGGTACGATAATAATATGCTTGCGGAACAGTCCTATTTTTTCAATGCATTTCGTCAAGATGTGTGTGCTCCATGACAACTTTACCTTCCGCATTGCAAGCACATGGTTTTCACATGCTAACAGCGGATTCCGGAGATATCTAAGAGCCTCTCGGTATGCTTGGCAATTGAAATGGGGCTTCTGCACGCGGCGGACGAGATCAGCCGGTCACATGCCTACCACTTTTTATGGCAGCAGTAGACAGATTCCTTATTGTTCTGTTGGCATGTGCACGTCTTAGATTCAATTGGCCTGCCAACCCCGGCGCAGTGGGAAAGCTCTCAAGAATTCAAAGGAACCTGAACGTGCCGAGAAGATGCCAAAACTTGCACGGCCTAGTGGCCTCCGAAGTCCCAATGACTGTCTTGTCATGTTCGAAGAGAACCTTTTCCAGGGTAAATTTCATCGCCAGATCCTCTGCACTCAACTATCATTGGTCGCATTACGACTCCGACTTCTCCCGCCATTTATACGCAAAATATCACCTTTGGAAGTGGTCTCGGTTTGAAATATCGGTCAGGTCCTTGGAGCATCATGGACATGATTGCAAGTCCGATCAAGCTTCTGAGCCAAAACACTGGATAGAAGACGTAGCATGACGCAAAGTTCGTCTATGCCTCCAAGTCCAGTTACCGCGGATAGAACCAGCTGAGGAAATATTCCAGGGTAGTTCCCATTGGTGGTTGTCTCCCGGGATTTTACGGCTTCTGAGATTTCTCTTGAAAGTTCAAGCCTCAGCAAGGGCACCGCTACGCCTTAGCTTCATTTGGTTGCCCTCGGAGAAGTTGTCGGCTCGGCATAAAAACGACGCTACGGGGTCAACAACAGCTTGTTTATTTCCGTGTAAAGAGAGGCTTGCCGTAAGTCCATTCACTTCTCAATATGGTTAATTCTGTTTCGTGTATATCCTAGTCATTCTTTCTACTCCACCTCAGAACACAGTCATGGCCACTTTTACCCTCGTCACAACTAGCCGAACCCCAGTCTTTCCCCTGTCCTCTCATGCACCTTTGAATCACTTCGCTTGTGACCTCATGTCCCTTGCGTCTCGCACTGATCACTTTGGAGGCGCGGCATAGCTGATTCTTGGCTTCGGGAACATTCTAGCACTAATCAAACCAGGAATCATATTCTGGTTCTTAGACCGCTACATAGCCTAAACGGCATTTAGTGTGCTACTAGCTGGAAAATTATTGGCATCCGCCTCTTGTCTAATGTAATATATGTTTCTTTCGCAGCAGGGATGCCCAGATTCAGACTTCCTTCAATCAAACTCCAAAACTACCACATCAGAACCGGCTATATTGGCACGCTTACCATCTAGGGCGTAATCGCCAGCCCGTTGCACATGCCTGAGATATCCACCACCATGCAGGACATTTATGCGGAGTCTGCCCTGACCGCCCGAGCTGAGCACGAACCCGGTCTCCAACAAGATGCGCGAATCTACAGTACAGTCTAGACACCGAAATTGGTCTCAGGCTCGAGCCTGATGGCCTTCCTCGAGTCTGACAACACGAAGACCTATACTGGAGAATTTAGTGCCACCCGCGCTTTTCCACGGCTTATTTGAATTGACAAGGGGTTTGAACTCCCTGGTCGACGGGCGTCCCTTGCATCTATATTGGTGCGACCCATAATTTACATCTGAAGCGCATCACTTTTACCCGAAATGATGCTCAAAATTTTTTTTTCAGATATCGTTCGCCAGCATCTCATCGCTCCAATGGGTGGTGATATTCATCATATCCCCTTTAACGGTTATACTCAATTGGCCCAAACCCAATTACATCGACCCTGTACGGCGAACATGGTTCCCAGCATACACAATCGTCCTCCAGGGCTTTGCGACATGGATAGATGAGGCTCATTTATGGTCGAGGTTTTGCCGAGACTTCGGCTCTCTAGGTATTGAGTTGCCTGGGTATGAATTCTTTGTTTATCTCTTCCGTGGTAGGCGTACAGTTGATTCATCAGAAAAAGTTTTCGCAACACTCTTTACGACGCTATGCGGTCTTAGGTAAGTGATTATACGACGTTTGACATTTGATATCTTGAATTTTGGGAGCCATTGATGGAGTCTACATGGTCGCGGTTTCGAGGCAGTATGTCATGCAAAATTATTAAATTAGTGGTTAGATATCAGACGTAATCCTCCGAAAGGGTTCCATCTATTTCGTATGTCCCTATAGCCATCTATTCCTTCCCTCCTTCGCCATTCATCCTTCCATATCAGAGTACTCAGTCGCAAGCCTCTTCTGTCTCGGCCTTTATGCTCTTCCTCCGCTGCTGTTCCACAATGTATTCCTGAATGAATATTCTCGGTAGAGCCTTCGCTCCGTTATCATTCTCGGCTGCCAATACCCCATTTCCCTCTTTCATATATTCCTCTGCAAATGTGCTCTAGAGGGCGTATTCGGCGGTGGTGCTGCTGAGCGGTTCAGGGAAGTATGGATCAGCTTAGAGGAATTCTTGCACGGCGTGCTTCACGCCTTTCCCGTCTTTCTTGATGTCCTTGCATCGACTGAAATCTAGCATCCAGAGACGTATTGCCCTCAGTTTAAAGTTAGGAAGGTAATTTGCTTGCGTTCAGGTTGGTATGTTCTAGCTAGGTTGGAAACTTGAAAGGGGAACAGAGGACGCAGCTCTGTGGAGAAGATCCAAGAAACAACTTCAACATCGTCGGCATCTATTCCAATCTTCCAATGCATGACTACCAACGCCCTGTCCATCAGTCTTGCGATGTCTTCAAGACCGGGCACGTTAGCATTCTGAAGTTGGTTCAAACAGAGATTGAGGCTGCGTAACGGGAGGAACATCAAGGACCTCGATCTGTGCTTGTTCTCCCATTTTTCAATGTACACTCGCGCAAGACAGTCTTTGTTCGCTGCTTCTGCTTTCGCTTTCTCCTTCAAACGATCTGGACAGGACGTGTCAATCAATGTGTAGCGCGTTACCTCTGGGAGGGGCAGAATGCGTGCTGTGCAATGGACGTTGCAGTGTCCGCCCTGAGGCTCCACAGGGAATTTTCGTTCGTGTACCTTCCACCGTTTGTCATCGGGGGCATTCACATAATAGTAAACATGGGGAATGTGAAAGCCTTTCAGTCGGTCTAGGCCTGAGATGCCTGTGGCAATGCGCGTATGCATTTTGATAGTCGATTCAAAGGGCACAGTTGCCGGCCTTGGCAACTTTCAAAGCGGATATGAAGACCTTGCCACACGTGCCAGCACCAATCAATCTGTAGATGCCTAGTTTTCCTATAGCTTCGTGCATTCGAGTCGTAAATGAAGAGGCTGTGAAGATATCGGTGTTAATAGAGAGCATCCGCGTGAGAGTATTTGGACTGCTGTATATGTTTTGATTACTTTGGGTGCTCAGACTGCTAGGCATTCTTTGACTTCTTTTTGGATCAAGCTGCTTCTCCGATCAAAGGCTGACCAAGAGATCTTCATTGAAAGATGAGGATCTCGAGGATCTTGCACGAGTATTGTCCGACTGTTGTTGAGCACGACCACGGATTTGGGAAGAGTAGCGGGAACCGAACCGAATCCAGACTCAGCATGTTCGGTGGGTGAAGACGATGATGAAGATGGAGCCATATCGAGGGATGGGCAGTCACAGTGAGAATTGAGGCTCTTAATTCTGTAATAAGAGAGTGGAAGAATATGAAAGTTTGAGCTTGTGGAATTAGTGTAGCGAGGAGTGAGTCTTTCAGTATTGTTTGATGTAGTGAATGTAAGTCGCCAGAATCGAGGAGCTTTTTAAATATTGGTAGGGTGTGAGTCAGAAGGTTTTCTTCATTGAAGTTTCTTTATCATGAGCTTTGAGATTGTCTGTGGGAAACTTTGAATGCAACGAACATTAAAAGGCAGGAACCTTAAGTATAGTCGCTTGCAAAATCAGTTTCCGCTTTTTTTTTTGCAATACCTGCAACAATTTCCTTTGCATGCACTAATCCAAATATAGCTTAGCTGAAAAGCCCCTGGAAGTACCTCCGATGCTCCCGGCGGAGGATTTCCAATCCCTACATGTTGCGGCTGACTGGTGTCCAACATTGCTTCCGACCTAATGGCACCATTTCAACAGTAGCGATCGATCTCATTTCCAGCTGACCGCAAAGATATGGTATTTATTTACGCCCACTGCGCGCTTCAGCTCGCTAAGTCCTAGCCCTTCGAAGACAGCAGGACCTGATGTGGACATCAGGAAGCAAAACCCACCTCTGCAATTGGTGTAGGAAAATCGATCTGGACAATGTCTTGTGTACGGACTACTATAATGATCATCCGATCCGGATGCAGGCGACGCGGAGAATGTGGGAGGATCTGCAATCTGAAAGTTCTTGTCGACTCTGCGACCTGGTAAAACTACTGTTGTCTGAAGAGCTTGAGCGGAAGCCTGAATCGCCTCATATGAAAACATGGCTCATTTACGAGGAGAAAGTGGCCCCACACATGACATATGACCAGGGTTATGCGGCACTGAGCGAATTCGGGCCCCCTCTTATACGAGCTCATCGGCTGGTGGTCTCTATAGAAGGGACAGACATACAATGTCAGCTTCAGAAATATGGGGACGGTCCTGATCCCCACCGGTACTATCCAATAGCGAGAGAAATATCTCCTTTACTCAATATACAGCTTGTTCAACGGTGGTTGGCACTTTGTGCCAAACTTCATGGAGCGAGGTGCGAGTCCCGTCCTCTGAGCCTGGAAGTAGCTAAGTGGGCTTGGATGATTGACGTCAGCTCCAAGAATGTTGTGCCTGCGCCCGTAATCGCAACACTGCAAGCTCCCAAATACGCCGCACTGAGCTACGTCTGGGGTCCGGAGTCTGTCCCACAGCTGAAAAACACAAGGCAGGGAGGAATGAGGTCGAGACTGATGGAGCCCGGTGGGCTTTCCCCATCCCGTGGAGACGTACCAAGGACAATTGATGATGCCATGATTCTGTGCAAGAGACTGGGAATTCCATACCTTTGGGTTGACGCGCTCTGCATTGATCAAGACCGAGGAACGGACTATGGGCAGTTTGAAGCCATGGATGAAATTTATGGTAGCGCGTTTCTCACCATAATTGCGGCTTCAGGATCTAACTCATGGGCCGGTCTTCCGGGATTGCGGTCAGAATCGCGAAAGTCTCCAAATCATACTACGGTCGTCTCTGGAATAAAAGTAGGGAACACAAAAGTGCCACCAGCCAAGAGATTATACGATAGTGTCTGGAACACTCGAGGATGGACGCTACAAGAAAGCGTCCTCTCAAAGCGAGTGCTGGTCTTCACCGAGGATGAAGTGGCCTTTGATTGTGAATGCCAGAGCGGTTGGTGTGAAGGTATGGACCTGGAGAATTTAAGTGGGGAAGTCAATTATATGGGTCCGACCAACCGTGAGTACAAGTTAGATCTGGACGCAACGTTCTCAGTCGATCATCACAAGATGGGCGCATTCCGGCGACTATTGGAGATTTATACTCGCCGATATCTTAGTAAGGAAGACGACATAATCAAGGCTTTCTCCGGTATTCTTCACTGTTTAGCGCAAAGAATGCAGACGGAGTTCTTCCATGGGGTTCCACTCACCGCTTTCTCCAGCCTGCTCTCATTTGAGTACAGTCCATTTCCGTACAATGATACCAAATTCAATCCCCGTCGCACCGGATTCCCGAGTTGGAGCTGGGCGGGTTGGCACTCATGGATACGAGACTTTGACTGGCCAAATTGCAGTCACACGACAAGAAGAGTGAGTTGGAAACGACTTACTGGTCGCTCGAAGAACGGAGACTTGTGCTTCTCAGCATTCCGAACAGATAGCGAAAGTTCCACACTGAGCGAATCTGACGGGGTTAAGAACGACGACCTCTTGATTCCTGCCTCCCAACCGTTAGAAATTGAAGCAGAGAAAATGCTTGTCTTCGAAGCAGAGAGCCTGAGACTTCCAGTGGAGCGAGAGGGTCGAGAGTTCTTGTACGAGCAGGACGGCTGTCAGTTGAGGCGCCATTCTTACAAAATCGAAGGTTTCGAGCTGAAAAATGCCAAGAAATGGGATGGAAGCATTATCTTGGACAGGGAATGGCGTGGGAGACAGCCAAAGGAGTTGGAATTTGTTGCAATTGCAGATGTCAAAGGCTATTACGACTCCGAAACATATGTCATGACTTTGGTGCTAGAGACTTTGACCAGTGGCCTTTCCTTCCGCGTCCAGTGCTGCAAATTTTCTCGTAAAGAGTGGATTAAAGCGAAGCCGAAATCGAGGAAGGTATTACTGTGTTAGCATTAGCTACAGCATCAGAACAGAGATCAGAATCTGGACTTGGGTAGGTATTATTATCATATCAATACGTCTTCACAAGCAATATACAGACCTCAACACAGAGTCCATCAAGGTCAGAATGCCAATGTTTATTTATATTTAAAGGAGGTATGTTGGGGTAACTGTCGAAGCACTGCTCTAAACACAGATATCAAGAGCCATGTCTTATAGAGATTCAATTCAGTAAGTTTGCATTCTTCTTTGATGAATTTGGCAACCCCCTGTGAGTGAGGCGGTGTTGGGGTGCGTTTATAGTAATTAAAGGTGGCGAGAATTAGGACCTTTGAGGAACTTACAGGGGTATAAATGGCTAAACCAAAAAGGAAAAGTACAGGGATTAGATAAAAAGAGTGTTGCCCCAAAAAGCGGAAACTGATTCTGCAAGGCAGTGTACAAGGGGGCAACATGTACTGTACGGGTTGCCCCCCCTCCCTGTCAACGCCTCTTCTTGGCAGTATGATAGGGGCCTTCTCCTACACTTCTACACCCAATTTTCCTTTTCATTTACCCTTAAACATGCCTTCTTTGCACCGCATTCGCAAGAATCGACCTCGCGACGCTCCTACACAATCAGAAGATAGTGGTAGTCGCCTTACCTATTGTCAACGCGTTGAAATCCTCACTCTACGGAACTTTACTGGCTGGGGATATACCCGAATCAGCTAATCTTTACAAATACCGCGTTCTTCTGTTCGATATACAATTGCACACCCTAAAACTCATTAAAAGCTTCGTGGTAGGCCTCCATTACTTAATACGCCACTTTGACAGCGTCTTGTACGCCGAGCAACCATTAATAGCTATTATAGACGCCTCTCCTTCCTAGAAATTGCCAACCTTAAGAATATCTGTATATATAAGCGTACACTTATTGCTGCATTCGAAAAGGAATAATATTTCCGACGCGTTGCCACCGAGAAGCCACTTATTACGGATAAATACCGACGGAATAGGCTGGAATGGGCTTACATATATGTTAATTGGACTCTATAGTAATAGGCGCGCGTTATATGGACCGATAAATGCTTAATTACTTGTAGAGTATTTAGACAGGTCTTTGTAACTCGGTAGGCAGAGGAGAAATACTTACCAGCCTGTTATGTTCTAAAGTTTTAAGGTTATTCGGCGTGTATAATCTGGGGCTGTATTACAAGCTATAGAAAAGGCCCTCTTATTGTCTTTAAGAAGGATTAGGGTAATATTAATAGTAAAGTCTATTATAAACATATTGTTCCAGTTATTCACGGTTTTAAAAGGGATTATTAAGCTACTATTTAAGTACCAATTCTTATAGAAGATAGGGCTTCTTTTTACACGGCTCAAGCAACACAGGAGTTATATTAACGGCTAGGGGTATTACGGATAAAATGGCCTGCTAATTTGCCTAACTTAAACCCTATTAAGAATATATCGCAATTATTAAAGTATCGGATTAGAAAGAGGTTTCCAAAAACAGCTAAGGAAGTTCGCCGGTATACACAAAAGAAATAGGCAAAGCTTGAGCTTTCAGACTTCTCAAAACACGTTCTTAATATAAGAGAACGTTGTTTAGCAGTTATTAAAGCTAACGGAGGCCATATAAAGTGGTAAATAATAGAAATTGGAATGTATTTGCATCTAGAATTGATAAAAAGTGCACCTATCATACTGCTAAGAAGAGGCGTTGACAGGGAGGGGGGGCAACCCGTACATGTTGCCCCCCTGTAGTTAGTACAGCCAACATTGTTCTTGCGCCACAACCTTAAATTGTAACAGCTCCGCCAGGTGGGCAAAGACCTCCGCAACTTTCAATCAACTTCAATCCGCGCATCACCGTTGAGCAATCATGGTTCTCTCTTTTATACTAATACAAAACCGACAGTACGGCCCTTCTTGTGAACAAAGCCCTATACCACTTGTTCCCATGCTAACTCTTCCGTTTCTCCTCCAGAGGCAAGACCCGTCTTGCCAAGTGGTATGCTCCGTACAGCGTATGCTACTCGTCTCTTCACGAGCTCTCGCGTAACTCGTGCTGACAATTGTGTTTCTAGGATGAAGAGAAGGTGAAACTGAAAGGCGAGGCATGTTCATTCTTCGCTCTCCTCTGTACACTTTCACAGACTGGAAATCAAACTCCAGCCTTTTCCGCGGCTCTCCAACCTCAACCTCCACCTCCGCTGCACTCCATTATTTCGCCGTAATTAACGTCTCCACTCTCAGGTCCACCGCCTCATCGCACCGCGCGACCAAAAACACCAATCCAACTTCGTCGAGTTCCGCAACACGTCCAAGATCGTGTACCGGCGATACGCGGGACTCTTCTTCTGCGCCTGCGTCGACACAAACGATAACGAGCTGGCCTATTTGGAGGCGATACACTTTTTTGTTGAAGTGCTGGATGCTTTTTTTGGGAATGTGTGTGAGCTTGATTTGGTGTTTAATTTTTATAAGGTGCGTGATGAAGAGATTGTGCGGCAGGAGATGGAAGAAGGGATGGAGGACAGGAAGGGGGTTCCGGGTTGGGATGAAGATGACGAGTTGGGATATGAGCTAACTGCGGTGATGTGGCAGGTCTACGCGATCCTCGATGAGGTGTTTCTGGCTGGAGAGATCGAGGAGACGAGTAAACAGGTTGTGCTGACGCGGCTGGTACATCTTGATAAATTGGAGTAACTGTACGAATGCCGATATGGGCCATGATGAGTAGACTGTTGGGAGTATTCCCAGAAGCCTTCGGCGTCGACGTTCTTGGGAACATTTGCAGTCAATTCTGCAAGCGCTACGAGTAGGACGAATGAGACATGCATCACAGATGGCGAAGATGAATTTGCCATTAAATCTGAAGGTATAAATGATTCGGCGAATGGCGTCTTGGAGCATAGGAACTGGCCTTCATGTTGCGCTCAAGCATTAAGGGAGAAGGGTTGGCATACAATCAACGGTATCAAGAAGCCGCTAGAGTGTGGCATTCAATTGACTATTCCGGATCTCTGCAAAGACGTGACAATGTCGTGACGAGGAGCAACGGTCAGCGAGTTCCATAACCGATTCGAAATACTGGAATAATTGACAGCATCACCCTAGAATTAGCAGAGGTTCACGGTCGAACTAGACGAAAGACCAGTCAACTTTGAAGGACTGAGCAAGAAATGATCATGTAAGTCTTAATATTTTCGACCCTGCGTCACCAACCCCCCTTTCCCACTCCAACTCTTTCATACTCTAGCACCTCAACCCCCTCTGCAAGCTCGGTCCGCAAAAAATGGTGACAAATTAACCCCTCCCCAACCGCGTTTTCAACTCTACACATGAACACGCATGAATGACTCGCTACAGATCAATTAGTGCAGATATCCATGGCATGCGGGACTTCGCCTGAACAGAGTCGGCCTTCCAATGGCGCCGTGCTGGGCCGACGCCCATCATATGGGCTGGCATGGCGATGGACGCTGGAAGGGGTCATGTGGGGAAAGGAATGGGTGAGGCAGGAAACGAAACGCATGAAGTAAACGCTGAAAAGTGGAAGCAAATTGGAACAGTGAAACTTCGGAAAAATCTGGTGCCGTGGTGGCTCATGTCGTGGGTTGGTTGGATAGGGCGGTAAGTGATGTATGGGTTTTGTTTGAGACAATTGTAGTCCTGGAGTTGTATTGACGGAAGGAATTTTTTTTTTTTTGGTAGTTCAAGCATTGATAGTGTGTACAGGCTTGTATGTGGTGGGAGATAAATGGTGATGGAATGAGACAGGCCAATCTGTGGACCTTCAGCCATCGTTTCTTGGCAAGAATGAGACCAATATGTTTGTCGCATCTCGAGAATAAGACAAAGACGAGCAGGGTCGGAAAAGATGATAGCGACTTGGACACTGGAGATAGTCTGACGCTGTGAGATGACCTGGCAACTGGACCACAGAATTCTATTCATTTCTTTCCCGCATTGCTTAACTTTCGTTGCATGGCCGTTGGCCTTCTGTTTGAATCCTCTGCCATCAGACTTTACTTGTCGGACCAATTTCAGGAGGGCCGGTTCGTGGAGGTAGGGGCTTGGTGTTTGGGAAGAAATGGGTCATTTTCTCTGATTGTCTTCTTCGCTCGGGGGACTTGCATCAGCTATGGTGGCAAAAATTGCTAGTTTGAATACGGTCATCGGATGGTGCGTCTCGTCGAACTTGGCGGTCTCGAGGTCAGCCGTTTTAAGCACCGCAAGGTTTTGCAGGATTCTAGCCTGACTCTTATTACCCATTCATCTGAAAGAGATGTAGTTATGGACCTTGGCCTGGGCCAGGCAAAGCGTTAGGGGGCAGAATTAGCTTGTGAAGCAGTACCTGTGCGGATTCCGCAAGAGCAAAATGTGTACCGTTACGTCTTTGATAGCGTCGAAATACCGTGGGAGCCATTCCTTCAAATCGTCGTCGAATTTAGGGTAAAGCAAGAAGACGTTTTATGCAGAATTTCGAGGGCTTCATCGTGGATTTGGCGACTCGAGGGGGATATCTTTGGATATAGTGTATCTCGAAGGCAATGGTGTTCACGTCCGGTTAGACGAATCTCAGGATTGAGATCTTTCCGAAGATATATGCACGTTTTGGCTGTGAGGAGACGGGAGTAATATTTGCAGGCATATTTTCGTAGGAAGGGTCATGAAATACTATGAGGTGAACGGTGAGCCCAATTGCGTGGCTGTTGGCGCTGTGTTAGTCTCTTGAGGAGTTGAAATACGTCGATGGTGTATATATGGCTTGTAGTACTCGAGCAAGAGTGGAATGCTGCTCTCTCAAACATACCTGTATGGAGTGCCGCATCATCGCGTTGAATTTCCTTAGAAACGTCGGTAGATATGGCCTAATTTGCATTTCTCGATTTGAATATGCTGAGGGACAAATTCGCAAATATATGTGTACTCTTCATAAGTGTTGATCTTGAACTGGCTTGGACTGAATTGCGGAACATGAAGGGAAGAGCCAAAGACTACTAGGTACCGAGAAGGATCATAACAGCTGGAAAATTAGACTGCTCGCTCTGGGTCACTCTTTCACAATGAGAGTGAAGGAGGGTGACAAGTGAAATTGTGCCATTATTTCTTGGCATTCCACGTGCGGAGTGAATGAAGTCCCACACCAGTCCCATACCGGCGCTCAAATGGTCGTATGACTTCTATGACTTCGAGTTTCACTTTCTGGAATCTCACCACAATATCTGCCCATGCAACCTTCGACTCACCTCCTGCCTTCTTCCACCTTCCACTTCCACCTCCACCCCCAATTCATCTCAACACCCACCTCACTACCGCGAGACAGTTAACCCTGAGCATATCCATCACTCATCTCGGAGTAAGCCCGCTTTATTTCTCGTCTGTTGAGTTTACAAGACTTAAACACTGACGGGCGACATAGACTCACTTTGCAAGATGTCGTCCGGTCAATCTTGGACTGAAAAAGAGAAGGTTCGCTACTTGCCATCTAGTAACAGGCTACGAATCATTGAACGAACATGTACCGCAATGACGAGAGGCTGACAGAGCTCAGTTGGCGTACTTTGTCATGCTGTTGGATGGCAATGTCACCGGTGCTATCGACTGGAAGAAAGCACCGATTCCACAAGGCAGAACCATGATCGCTTGTCAGCGGATGTTTCAGAGAACCAAAGAAGCCGTCAAAGAGGACATTGAGCGCTTGAAGTCGGGCATGAGCGTCCCAGAAGCCGGCGAGAATGGGGAGCATGCGGAAAAGGCAACGAAAGCGAAGACGTCACGTAAGAAGAAAGTTGTCGTCGACGGTGCCGAGGACCAAGAAGGAGGGGATGCTCAGCAGAAGTCTCCGAAAGCAAGAGCACCTCGCAAGAAGAAGGCGACTGAGGGAGAAGCCCCGAAGTCACCGACAAAGCGTGGTCGGCCACCAAAGAAGATTGAGGAAGGCGACGAGATTGAGGAGGCCCCAATCAAGAAGATCAAGCTTGAGGAGGATGATATTATGGAGAATGATACCGAGAGTAGGCTTGCTCATGATGGATAAGTCGAACAGTTGACATACCTTTGGCCTTCTGTTTTCGAACGAATTACCTAGGGGAGACAAACGTGCTCACGCGCACGCAAAATGCTCGTGCTAAATACGCTGGAGCAAATTATGGAGACGGAGGACCGATGGAGTTATCCTACTCAGTTTTGAGGCATTGAAATATTGGGTTTGGACATTTGTAGGAGTTAAGAGCTAGTCCCCCAATAGCTATGAGCCATTTGCAAATGTAGCAAAACAGAATTAAAAATTGAAAAGTCCACGCGTGGGTATGGTGCTGATGCCTTTGAGTGCGATGGATTTGTTAATGACTTCTCTGCTGTGTTGTATCGAAGTAAGGCTGATTGCTCTTGGCTAGGTGTTGACCCATGATCCTGCCCGCTTTCCCCTGGCGTGGTTTTGGACACTGGAGAGATCACATCCTGCCAGCACTTCTTTCTTGCACGATATATTAAGTTTTATGTTTGCTTATTCCACAGGCACCCCCTTTTTTTGTTTGAAGAAATAGATTGAGGTTTGTAAATTGAGGTGATGTTGCACTTTCAGGGATTCTTGGTTAAATATACCTAGTTATATTCCGTATTGAATAATCCTAACTAGGGAGTACTAATTGACCAGGCAAGGGCATGTTTGTTCGCCTTTCACAGGGGTGCCCGGGGTGCCTGGCATTGTGTCGAGAAAGCGAGAAAGTCTTGGTGCATCGCATGAATATTGCATCCACCTCTATTCTCCAATTGATTATCGCACACCACTGCAAGCCCACATCGTCTTCTTGCAGTCGTGGCAGTCGCTTGCCGCTGCCCTCGAAAAGGCTCTGGATGCTCCTTGGCCATCCTTTGACTTTCGCCGCCAGGACAAACTCACGCTATCTCCACCGTTTCGTCCGCCCGCAGCGACGAGACCCATTCAACGTCTTCGCAGCACTAAGAGTCTTCTCTGTCCTTCGTTCGCTATTCAGCCCCATCGCCCCCACGTATTCACCCTATAGAAAGACTGGGATCCCCAGCATTTACCCAGCCTCGTCGCTCCTTCCCCGTCACCAGACTGCCAATATATCTTCCGCCGCAGTTATGGAGCAAAACGGCGATGCCCGAACCAAGCGCAAACAACCTCCTACCCCTTCGAGCGAACGCCCTATGAAGCAAATGAAGCCGGAAATGGACTTTCACAAGAGGAATGGAACATTAGTCTCCTCTTCGGAGGACGTAGCCTCATCGCAGCCAGAGCCCGTGGACGTCGAGTCTGATTACGAAGACATGCCGTCCTCCCTTGTCGCGGCCGCTACTCAGGACACGGCAGAATGGCAAAAGACAATAGAGAAGGTCGTAAAGAACGTTGTATCGATACATTTTTGCCAGACGTGCTCGTTCGACACCGATGCCGCCGTATCGAGTGAGGCTACAGGTTTCGTTGTGGATGCGGAAAAGGGCTACATTCTTACAAATAGAGTATGAAACCCAAATTTATTAGGAAGAGTTAAGCTAATCTTTCGTCAGCATGTTGTAGGCGCCGGACCATTCATTGGTTATTGCATATTTGACAACCATGAAGAGGTATGGAGTTATCTCCCCGAAAAAGTACGGCGCATACTAATTATTATTTGATAGTGTGACGTATACCCTGTCTATCGCGACCCAGTTCACGACTTTGGAATCCTACGATTCGATCCTAAAGCTATCAAATACATGCCCGTTGCCTCGCTGGAGCTGAGACCAGACCTTGCTCGTACGTTTCGCAGAACAATTCGTGGGCATAATAGGAGGCTGACAATATCTAGGCGTTGGAGTAGAGATTCGAGTGGTTGGAAACGATGCTGGAGAGAAACTTAGTATTCTTTCAGGTGTCATTAGTCGATTAGACCGCAACGCGCCGGAGTATGGGGAGGGCTACAGCGATTTCAGTACGTTCAACATAGTTGAAGTGTATTGCATGGACTAACTAGATTTAGATACCAACTACATCCAAGCGGCAGCAGCAGCTAGTGGTGGTAGTTCCGGAAGTCCCGTGGTCAATAAAGATGGCTTTGCTGTAGCTCTACAAGCGGGCGGAAGAGCGGATGGCGCTGCTACGGACTACTTCCTTCCGTTGGATCGCCCTTTAAGAGCATTGGATTTGATTCGAAAGGGACAGCCTGTATCTCGAGGCACTATTCAAGTTCAGTGGATACTAAAGCCTTTCGACGAATGTCGGAGGTTGGGTTTGTCACCAGAATCAGAGCAAGCAATGAGGAGCGCATTTCCTAAAGAAACCGGAATGCTGGTTGCTGAAGTCGTTCTTCCCAAAGGCCCTGCGCACACGAAAATTGAGGAAGGAGATTTGCTGATCAAGGTCAACGGTGAACTCCTCACTCAGTTTGTCCGCCTGGATTCTATCCTGGATGACAGTGTCGGTGGTAAAGTGTCTATGCTGCTCCAACGTGGCGGCGAAGACCTTGACATTGAGCTTGATGTTGGTAATCTACATGATATCACACCGGATCGATTTGTCTCGGTTGCGGGGGCTTCATTTCATGACTTGTCATACCAGCAAGCCCGGCTGTACGCTATTGCAATGAAGGATGCGGGAGTGTTCGTCTGCGAATCCGCTGGCTCTTTCAGGTTCGATGGCTCCGACTCCGGATGGCTCGTTCAAGAAGTAGACAATAAGCCAACACCCAATTTGGATACCTTTATTGAGGTTATGAAGGCTATTCCTGGTAAGTTGCCCTTCACATTAAAATGAGCCTTTGCTGACGGTACCCATAGACCGATCTCGTGTTGTTGTATTATACAAGCACCTCCGTGACCTCCATACCTCCAACACAAGTATTGTCACAATCGACCGTCACTGGCATTCCAAAATGCGGATGGCCAAGCGTAACGACAAGACTGGTCTGTGGGACTTCAGTGCCATCGCTGACGCGATCCCTTCAATTGCCCCTGTTCCCCGCAAAGCGAATTTCATCCGCATGGACAGCGCCAAACACCCGGAGGCTGTCGACATCGTTCGAAGCTTGGTTCGAGTATCCGCTTCAATGCCTATCAAGATCGATGGTTTTCCAAGAGCTAGAAAAATTGGGTATGGTTTGGTTGTTGATGCCGAGCAGGGCTTGGTCATTGTTTCTCGGGCACTTATTCCTTACAATCTTTGCGACATTATGCTTACCATCGCGGACTCCATTATTGTTGATGCCAAAGTTGTTTTCATGCATCCCCTTCAAAATTATGCTATTGTCAAATACGACCCCTCCCTTGTCGATGCCCCAGTCAAAACGCCAAATCTCTCCGCCGATTTCATTAAGCAAGGAGAAGAAACCATTTTCTTCGGATTCAATCAAAATCTTCGTCCAGTCGTGGCAAAGACCGTCGTAACAGACATTACCACCGTCGCCATTCCCGCCAGCGCCTCAACTCCACGGTACAGAGCCATCAACCTGGATGCAATCACAGTCGACACTGGTCTTGCTTCACAGTGCGGTAGCGGAGTGTTGATTGCAGAAGACGGCACAGTGCAAGCGCTTTGGCTTACATATCTTGGTGAAAGATCATCGCACAATGGGAAGGATATGGAGTACCACCTGGGCTTAGCAACTCCCATGGTCCTGCCTGTACTAAAAGAGATTCAGAAGGGTAATACGCCAAAGCTCAGAATTCTGAACGTCGAGACGCACACCGTACAGATGAGTCAGGCTCGGATCATGGGCGTCTCTGAGGGTATGTCACAGTTGTAGTTCTGTTCAATATGAAAATTTGCTAATAGTTATGTAGAATGGATCGCAAGAACCGAACGGGAAGATCCCGAGCGACACCAACTCTTCATGGTCCGCAAAGTCGACTCGGGCCATGAGCACGGCTTGCAAGAAGGCGATGTTATTCTCACACTCAATGACAAACTCATTACCCGCGTCTCCGACCTCGACATCATGTATGACAACGACAATCTCGACGCCGTCGTGGTGCGAAAGCGCGAGGAACTGAGCTTCAAAGTTCCCACCGTTCCAACAGAAGACCTAGAAACCGACCGCGCCGTCATATTTTGCGGCGCCACCCTGCATCGGCCTCATCACGCTGTCCGACAGCAAATCAGCAAACTGCATTCGTATGTTTACGTTTCCGCTCGCGCGCGGGGCTCCCCCGCATACATGTACGGCCTCGCACCAACGAACTTCATCACGCACGTCAACGGCGTCGCGACACCGGACTTAACGGCCTTCCTCCGCGAGACTAAGAAGATTGGCGATAATGAGTATTTCAGGCTCAAGGTTGTGACGTTTGATAACGTGCCCTGGGTTGCCACGATGAAGAAGAACGAGCACTATTTCCCGACTATGGAGTATATCAAGGATACCTCCGAGGAGCTGGGCTGGAGGAAGGTCATTCATGAATTCGAAGAGGGCGGCGCGACGGAGGAATTGGTGGGTATGGAGATGGATATGGCGATCTCGCAGGACGGAGAGGTGGAGGCTGCGGATGCTGGGGAGGATGCTGGAGCTGAGGGTGAGATTGCAAAATCAATGGTGTGAACTCCATTAGTGTTGATTTCACAACGTTAGGCATAATTCCGGGGCTTTAAATTCATCGAAGGGGTGGTGTGGGGGATGGGCCGGGGACTGAGTAAGTGTGTAAGTGGATTACCTGTATCATTATCATTAGACGGCACGGTCAATTTTCTTTGGGCTTTTTGCATTGATGGGCGTTTTTCCCGAGCCGCATAGGTTGCATGGGGGGAAGGAGATGATTTGGGTATTTTGCATAGCTTGCGGGTATGGTTTAGTACATAGATAGCTAGTGGGCGATCTGGGCCAATTACATGTAATATTGATTGAGAGTATTCTGAAGTGTTTTGCATGTGTGGGTTCTGAATGTCTTTGAGAAGCTTACTCAAATGTTCATTCGAGTGTCTGTTTTTGCACCTTGGTGTGGAGCGTAGAGGTTTGCAAGACGTTATCTCGACGTAAATCTAAGAATCTGTTTTACAACTGGGTGTGGAGCTGTGGAGGTATTTGAGACGATTCTCGGCGTTAAATTCAAGAATCTGTTTTTTTTTTTTGCAAATCTGTGGAGGCCTTTGAGACGCTTGCTTGATGTCGAGAGCAGTCCGACGGAGCGAGCTGGTTGAGTCTCGACGCATTCAGTCTCATCCATCCCTATCCCTACCAATTCCTGAAGCGTGATGTATGAGCAGTGACTCTGACATCTCTATGGATTTCACTATCATAGAGTCCATTCTATATTGAGGAACCACAATCTACGCACAAATTCTGCCCCGTCGTCGATTGACTGAGTGCCAACGTCCGGACTTGCGCAGCCACGTCCTGTGTTATAAAAGTAAGCGCACGACAATCCTAATACTAACCATCTCGATGTCTCGGGACACGAAATGGATGGGAACAGAGATGTATTACCTCCACAGTCGGAAATCTCTTCAGTATTGCGTTATTCTTCGCCGTTTCGCGTTTGGATTCTGAGAATTTCATGCCCCAATCCTAGTGTATCTGTGAGAAACACAACGTCAGGCAGATATGAGTGGGGGTGGTTGATACCGTTAAAAGCAGCCCAGGCGAGACGGAGTTTACCCTAATCTTCGGCGCGCAAATGACTGCAAGGCTCTTCGCAAGGTGAATCTGCGCCGCTTTCGTGACTGCGTATGGCTGGCGAAATCACAACTCTATCAGCGCCCTTTCATCTTGCTCCTCCTGGCAGAATCCACACTCACCAACGAACTCCCACTAGGTTTCACCCCCGCCACACTCGCTGTGGTAATCAGGGTTCCCTCCGTCTCATCCAAATATTTCCGCGCCGCATATGCAAGCCACAAATGCGTCTTCACATTCATTATAAAGCACCGGTCCCAGTCCTCGTCGTCAACGCCCTCGTCGAAGTTGGTGAAAGTTGTCATTCTCGTCCAGCCGGCGTTCGACACCACCACGTCCAGCCGACCCATGGTTGCGATTACGTCGTCGATGAGAGATTGTACGGCGGTTTTGTTGGAGACATCGGCGCGGATGGCGTGGAAGCGGGGTGTGGTGGGTGAGGCGTGGGTGGAGGGGACGGCGGAGAGCTCTTCGAGAAGGGATTCGGCGCGGGAGGAGTTGCTGGAGTAGTTTATGACCTGGGGGGAAGAAGGGTCAGGGTTAGCGGTGTGGCTTTAGGAAATAGTAGGAGGCTGAATTGCTGGCTAGGTGCTTGATACATACGATGCGGAAATCTGGTGCAAGCACGCGGGCGATTTGTGCTCCAAGGCCTGCGGAACCAGCTGTTATGAGGGCGACTTTTTGGACGGACATTGTAGCAAGCTTGAGTAGGTCGAAAAATTAGTTAGGAGTAAAGGCGAAAGAAGAGAAAAATTGAAAATTGTTACGCGGAGTATGAGAGCTTGAGAGGAATGATAATCGTTTAGTTCGGCCGGGTTAATTCTCCGCGCTATGGGGAATGGAGGGGTTCCGCACGTGCTCTTGCCATATCGCTCACTAAATGGAAATAACAAACCACGAGACACGGAGTTGGTATTGCAAAGACGACTCTATCAAGGCTGATATGATTTGTTCTTGCTTGAGAGTTGGGTTTGTCATCTAAATCGACTCGACGACTTCCAATCTAGGAATTAGGCCGGTGCTGGAGAGATATACCGTCCGAGGACGGAAGCCAAAGCTGCATTTGAGGGCAGAAATAGCGATTGACACAAACATTTGTGGAGAGAATGCAGTTGTACAATTGGAGGTCTGCGCCATGAGCCTTTGGAAAGACCCTAGCAGCGCTAATAATGTCCACATCGTCCTCGTCTGTATCAGAAAGGCTGGATGTTAACTATCAACATCAGCTAAAACTCCATTAATTAAAAGCCTCAATGGTGTGGCTAACTGTTGATACGGTCTAGCCTTTTGTTTGTAGAACTCACTCGGCCTGTTGCGATTAATATAATTCGTTGACCCCGGCACTGGCACCAGATAGGCTTGGAGTCAGCCGGAGGGTGTCACCGTAGATGCAGGAGGACAAAATTCAGCATGATTTCTAGACACGAAAGTGAGCCTACACCTGCCACTACTGCCAGCGCAACGTGTGAGACAATTGACACAGAGGCTGGAGACGACGTGGCTGGAGACGACGTGGTATGGCTGGAGACGTTGTGTCCATAGCCGGACCATTCCGCAGCATGGACGATAGAAATTCCTTGCAGGCAGACTTTCCCTGAAGATATTAAAGGCAAATACCATAGTAACAGTTTACAACTAGAGTATGACAGGAGCGTATGGGGGTGTGTTCGAAGTTAGAGAAGTTAAACGAATCTAGGGGAAAGGGAGGAGGAGGGCTTTAAGGGACTGAAACACACGTTAAGGAGCGAATATAAACTTGATATCCAAAAGCCCCAAAACGTGAGATATGTGTGTCAAACATGTGTTGCACCTGATATTAGCGTACACAAAAAAAGGGCCTAAAAATGATCGATACGACTTCGCATAAAACAGATGACGATGGTCGATGTCACCACACATCCACTCGCACAGGACTTTCGTCACTTCTCTTATCTCGACAAGTGCGTTTCATAATCGTCTAGAAAATGTAACTTGCTTACGAGTCGTCCGAAGCTGTCAATATCGATTTTGCTCCAGGGTTGGCAGCACAGAACTCCCAAAAGGGGGCTCTTGTCAGCAGCGCCGCTTTATGGGTGAGATATTTCTAATCTGCGTCCCTTGCAAAAACTTAACCGCGCAGAGAAATTGTAGTTAGAAGAATTGCTATTTTGAGGCCGTGGAGTGCTGGTGATGCACGGCAGGGTCAAAAGTAAGAGTGGCAGCGGTGTTGTTGAAAGAAATGGGAAGTGGAGCCGAAGCAAAATGGCCACGAGGTGACCGCGCCAGTTGCAACGGTAATTTCGCGACTCAGGGTCTAGGCGGCCTCCCACATGTTTGTTCCATTCTTTTGCGCAGCCTTGCGAGACCTCATCTCATCGCACAAATCGCATGCAACGCACTCGCACACAAGCACACCAAGCGGCAGGTCACGAGAGGCATTGCCCAATTGCAGAAATCCACGATGTTAAAAAGGTCCTGGGCCTAAAATCGTCTTCTCAGGCAATACGTGCGCTTAGACAACTGGCCAAGAGAATCTAGCTTCGAAGTAACCAAGAGATTTCTATCTGACACGCGCATTAATGTTATCATTAAGAAGACCGACAAAACGCCCAAAATATGTAGAGGAACCATTAAGTCGCCGCAAGGCAAATGAAGAAAGAGGAAGGAGTATTCAGCGATAAGTAGTGGAACCATGTCATTAAGCTTGTACAAACTCTTCCAGAATTACTAACAGCGTCCGAGTTATTATGAACATGAACATTGCCACCAGACCACACACTTAGCAGTCCCCCTTCAGATTTGTTAGGAGCTCTTCCAAACGCTGTGCCAGGCGTAAACAAGAAATTAAGGTGTACAATGCTGCGCGGTCTCCAGACCGTCTAGGTTGAAAACACCGCACCTTTGGAAGAATGGACTCCGGACTCCCCTTCGCAATGCGTGTGGATCATGATGAAGAGCCCGAAGCCATTGGCCGCAAAAGAACCAAACCATCCCAGTCTACCCCATCCTTAAGCGACGAATCGAGCGCTGAAACACCAATGCCCGACAAGCCTCTCGAGGATAAACGGCTTACAAGATGTAAGCAGCGAGACCAAAGACAGCAGCAAGACCGGCACCGGAGGCAGCGAAGGCCTTGTTGGCAGCACCAGTGAAGGTGGCGATCGGGGCAGTGTATGCACCGGTGCCAGTGGCCTTGGTGGGAGCTGCCGAAGTAGCGTTGACGTACGGCGCTGGTGTGTAGACAGCGGAGCTGACGGGGGCAACGCTGGTGTAGACCGGAACCGGAGTGCTGATGTATGTCAGTAAGGAATCCGATAGAGTTCAACAACACGCTTACCTTGTGCACGTGGTCACGACAACGGAGCTCACTGGCTTGGTGATGGTGCACGGGCAGTTGGTGATGGTGAGGGTCGTGGCCTTTGATATCCAGTTAGCTCCAGGTACTGGATTGATTTTGCTGCATTTCCAAAACTGACCTCAGTGACCGTATAGGTGACACCACCGTGGGTGATTTGGGTAGCCTCCGGGCAATAGGTGGTATAGGCAGTCACGACCTCGGTTGTGTAGACTGGGCCGGTATAGTTACCCCAGGCATTGGCGCCAGCGACGAACGCGGCAGTAGCAGCGACAGCGGTGGAGAAACGCATGTTGATGATATTAATTATTTACGTTGGTAAGACGTTAAGTGGAAGTTTGACTGATGGAGGTTGAGGGTTGTTGTAAGTCGTAATCGTCGATTAAACGAGTGAAATCGGCAAAGACCGGTGTAGTTGAGTGAGCGAGTGTGTGGTAAGGAAGAAAAAGAAGACTGATCGGAGAGCCATCGAGTGTTCTTATATGAATCAGGCTGATTGCTGTGATGGCAAGCGAGCAACCAATGATAGGCTCCACACGCAAGGTGTTAATTGGGCGTTGCGCGCGAACCTTTCCAGTACTGGGCTTGCTCTGCCAAGTACGCGGCGCTTTCGAAGGCGTCGGCGAAAGGACACGGAAAAGGGGTGTGCAGATGGCTTGAAGCTTGGGGGACAAGGCCACTATCTGGGTTGTTTATTGATGGATCCCACCCGTCCCTAACACTTTCCTATCAGCGCTGGGTATTGCCGCCTTAAACGAAATTGCTGCCACTATCAACTGTCTTGAGCTAGACAGGGGAAGGCGCCAGGATCCCATGCATTTTCACTTTTTTCTCCTGCGCTTGGCCTATCAGGGAAACGCGATACTTCTCCAGCTGTCAGTGCAGCCGCCCGGCCCAACCGACGCCAAATGCTTTGCACACTTACTCAGCGGCGGGAGGGAAAAGAGCTGGTCGTGTGTGCATGCTTATCGAGGTGGTAAAAAAAAAAAAAAAAAAAATAAAACAAAAAATTATGACGTGAGGCACAAAATTGAGGAGTGCGACGGTATTATCCAGATCAAGTTCAAGCTGAGGACTGAGGCTCCGGTCAACCGTTTCACAACCTCGTCGGCGAACACAGCAAACCCTCCACACAGGACTCTGCCACTTCTGTGTGCTGGCCGCGATACTGAATCTAAAGCTTGCTAATGGGAGATTGGTGGAGGTTTGTGATGATACCTAGTTCGCTCTGGTGTGGTGGTTAGCTTGGCCGAGTGCGCAAGACTCCTTACCGCACGATACTTTTCTCAAAGTGTGATCAACACCCGTTTTGCGCGAGCATGTCATGGCTCCAGGAGTCCAAAAATAGGATTTTATTCAAGAATTTTCCTTCATGCTCTGGTTGTTGAATTCGAGCCCGTTAGCGGCCTCTGCGTTTATGAAGTGAGCCGGAAAACGGCGATTGGTTAGTGGCAAGGTAAGGGCCAGCGGGTTCCTGCATAACTGCCAACGAAAAATGGAGAGTCATCGTCGGTCCTGCTGAGAAGCTTCAACTTTTTGGGGCGATTGGCAGAGAGAGCTCTCCTTGGACGACATCAAAATTTGGTAATTGTTCATGGGACCTGAATTGCTCAGCTTGCACCCGCTGTGATGCTGACAAGGAGGCGATTCGTCTCTCTCGCCCGTAGGTGAACTGGAGGGTCATTCGATGGCTGCGTGGCAAGCTCTCCTGGCTAACGGCATGATTCAACGACTCTGACCAATAAACTTCTATACTACCCAATCGCCCGCTTTTTCCACTGCAGTCCAGCTCCCAAAACGTCAAAAATTGGCACTCCACGTTCCCCGTCGAACGCCATAAATTTTATTGCCGTGGGGCAGGCCCGTTCGTGCCGTGGAGTGGAGAGGATCTCGAGTTCGGAGATGAGGCTGGATGGCTGATACAGGGAAACAAGCGTACGCATAAGAAAAGACGCGTCCGCGCACACAATGCATCACTTTGTTGGGTAAAAGAAAACATCAAATCGACCAGAATCTCCGCGTTCAAAATACATTGTCTTCCCAGGATTGCTTTGCCCGAAGATTAGCGACCTCCCGACTAACCTCACTTGGGCGGGGTTTTTCCTTGGACAGACACAACCACCTATCTTTGACTTACGTACAATGCAGCTCGAATAATGTTCCAGACTATGTAATTCTTGAAACCAACTACAATTTCACTCGGCTCGATCTCAGAAGACAGAAGCCGGTGCGACTCGTTCGGTGTTGAACCACGGATTGGTGTCTGAGTAGCTTTTGTGGACTCGGTGGCCTTTTTGACTGACCGCCGCAAGCCTCAATGACTTGGAGCTGAGATAGTCGGGATAGCGCATTCCGGGCAGCTCAGCGTCTTTCCTAATCCACTCACTTACAAGATGCCACCGAAGGGTACGATCCAACCACCCAAAATGACCGGTCCAGGAGCAAAAATATCACCAACAGGCCTGCCGAAGGGCTGGCCGCCGGAAGTCACCTACATCCGCGTTCCTATTTATTCAAAGAAGCTACCAACGTATGCTCTGAATTCGCTGAAATCACCAAGTACTGCCTCCTTCAAACCGAACCCCATCCCAACAGCTGTCGGCCCCTCGCGGAACGTTCGAATCAATGCCATATCTAATACCTCTCATCCGGCTCACGGACAATACGGTCTGTTTGCTGCACAGCATCTTCCCCCGGACACTTTAATCATCCCGTATCTTGGATTTGTCCACGGTAAAGAGGATGTAGATCCAGCATCTGACTATGATTTGTCTCTCGACCGCGAAGCGGGCATCGGCGTGGATGCGACCAAGATGGGAAACGAAGCCAGGTTCATTAACGATTATCGTGGTGTAGGACCTTCGGGGCCGAATGCAGAATTCCGAGAGACATGGGTAGACATTGGCAATGGGGAAACTGAGAAGAGAATGGGAGTGTTTGTGCTCAGCGCCGGAAAGAGTGGAAAGAGGTCCAAGGGTATTGCCAAAGGAGAGGAGATATTGGTCAGTTATGGTAAGGGATTTTGGACTGAACGCCAGAATGAGAGAGCTTGATGTTGAGCCGGCGCGGATAGTGGAATGAGCTTGAAGTGCACGGAGGTTACAGCAGATGAGTACAAACTGTTCAGTTTTGGAACAGTGCAAACACATGCTGCCCCGCACGACGCTCGTTAACAGGATACGAATGTTCTGAAACGCTGGTGATGCCGGAAGAGCGTCCGTTGACTTTTGTTCGTTAAACGATGAGAACCAATTGAGCAGAAACAATCAGGCCCCTTTCATGTCAGCAACCAGCTTGCATCACAGCAACTCAACGTTGTATATAACTACTTGTTACCCATTGGGATATACTTATCTTCTCTACGCTGGTATGCTCGACCACCGGAACTACGTCTTCTGCATCGCGGTGTTCTGTTTCTATCAGAGTACGCAAGGTCCCGATCCAAACAAAATGCTTCTTGTGCATTCGTATCATGAGATCTTTGCTTACTTGGTTACTGTAGTGATCGCGTTTTTGGTCCTCGGCTCGATTTTCAAGTCTATTCAAGCCTCAAAGGGTCTCATAATCTCTCCACAAAAGTTAATGCATTTTCGTCTGGCTTCAATAACCGTATCATCGCAGGAAATATCGCTCATTCCAATTTCCGCAATCTGGCTTTGGATAACTAGAATACATCGCAGGCCCAGTTGATTGATGTTGTGATATTGGTGCGTGGCCGGATGAAAGATAGCGGGTGAACTTTGATCGAGGGTGATGTCGGTATGACTGCTCAACCACAGCGCAGCAGCCCACTCGCAAGGCCTCCATGGTTTTGAGTGGTTTTGATGAACACCGTGGTCCTCCCTTCCTGAAGCCTTTCAATGGTGCAGGGTTCTCGAAGCCAAAATGCTCTATTGGTGTTAAGATCCCTCTAGAAGTCCACAGGCCACCCCGTTTTTGTGCTTGTAGAAGGTAGCATTGAGGTCGGAATGTCAGTTAGGGTTAAATTGCTTAGAGGCACTGTAAGATCGTCAAGAGGCAGTTAATTCAGATGTGGCTGAAGATATGGCAGTTACCACTGGACGTACGCCGTGTGTGGGTTATTCTACCTCGCATACGGCCCCACAACGCTCTGACTAGATGCTGCTTTCGACATCTAGTCTAAGTTGATAAGGCACAGCGTTCCAGCAACTGTTATTCTTGCACTATTCTGCGACCCTAGTCTGCAGCCGTTGTCTCGAATATTTCAAACGACATGGTTCGATGTTGAATGTATGGTAACATTAAAGTACGGTTCCTACCTTCATTCGAACTGACTATCAAGGTGTCATCTCAGAATTGACACAAGAATGTACAATGGCAGATCCGGACCGTAAACACTGGTATTCTCCTTGATACTGCCTATGAACCCTGGCTAGCGCATGGACAGCCAACGTCACCTGAAAATTACGCCCACGATGAAGTTGGGGGGAGGGGGGAGGGGGGAGGGAAAGAAGGAGATCTGAAGTGCCGGCGCTGGCTTACCAGAGTGCGAAGGGGGAAGGACGGGTGCGCTGATAGTCTTGTCCATCTGACGGAACCCCAATTTGATGGTGTTTCCACACCGTTTACCAACGAACATGTCGAAACGCAACGTAGCAAATGGTGAAGCCAAAGAGCACATATGACGGCTATCAGGATCGGAACTCTGACGTCGCAGAAACATCGCCCCACGTTGGACTTGTGCTCAATTCTCCCTTTGGTGATAGGAAAATGGTTTTCTACGCGGAGCAAACAACCAACTGCGCCTATTCTTGAATAAGGTGGAAGGCGTCAGAAGTGATGCCCTGTCGTTCTTGTTCCAGGACAGGAGCAGCATTATTCCCTGCCTCAGCCACATGTTAGAAGGCCGATCACTACTGTTTCATGCTTCGAAACCTGATCGCAACAAAGACGGCGCCGCGCAGGATGCGGCTGGAGCATATAGCTGTTCAGCGACAGCCAGAGGAAAAGGGCCTTGGAATATTCTCAACACCGGACGTCAACCACTGACAAGGCCAGGCGCGGATCGCCTCCGATCAAGGTTCAGCGAGGTTTGCGACGGACAAAGACACCTCTGATCTTCCGAAGGAGACAATCAACGATCGATCTGCACCTACGTACGTGGGAAGTAGAAGCAGTTCCACCTCCGGCTGACTTGTCGGCATCCACGCGCTGAATCGCTGATGGATCGGAAAATGACGTCTGAAATCGGGGACTCATTTGAGAGGTCGGTGCGCAGTAACACCTAATGGCGTATGAAAGTTTGCAGAAGGTACGAGTTTATCTTTGCGAACGTCATGTCCATTCATACCTGTCTCACTATACCAGACTTCTCATCTTTCCTATCCGAAAGCCAGCGCAAACTTACAAGCCGAGATACTGCATTCGTTAGGGAAGAGACAAATATGCCGATGCAGGTACAGCCGTTGGACGGGAAGGCCAGACCCCTCTGATAGACAGGAACCAAGTTTTTTTTTTTTTTTTCAGGCTCGCCCTACATACGAATTGCATGATTGACATGCTCCGGTCTGATCCGTCGCAGATCGCAGAATCGTGCAAAGCCTAGTGACGTTTTGCGGGCTCATGTGCAACGTGGTGAGAATGGCGTCTTGGCCGTTTCGGAATGTTGGAGCGGGAAGTGATCAGCAGTACACAACAATTCATCCAATCAAGACGAGCAGGGCCGTCCGACGATGGAATCGGATTTCTGCGTTTTGATGATCATCATTAGCCGCGCCAGTCCGCATTCGGGTTGGGCAGTTTACTACCCTGCTGTGCTCGGCCAAGAAGGTAAGAGCTATGACCCTCCAGGAGCTGAGGCCAAGCCGTCGCTACCTATTTCACTACACGGAGTGTCATCGCAAGCTGCAGGAGGCAATAACGATGGACGTGTCGATAAAAGGCTACAATCTCTTATGGATCGGGCATTTGAAATTACTTGCCTATTTCTTCCGGCGCAGCTTCCTCAATAATCGGTTACTATTACCTACAGAAACTGCCTGCGCGTCGTGTTGAGCACACCACCGCAGCCTTGGTGATATCACCTCACCGGCTCAGCCCACCAACCACCGACCAAACATAGTTGCACCCTGGTCTGGTCCAGAGGATTCGAAAACTTAGACCCAACTCTGTACGACTGGGCTCTCTGCAGCTCTTATCTGTATATCAAAGCTCCACCCCGCATCTATGCCTCTAGTTTCTCCACGACCAGTTTGACGAGACCACCTCACTCAAACCCACCAGCAAACAACTATAGAAGAATACAAACACTGCAAAGAGCAATGGCTCACGCACCGAGACACAGCATGGCGGGAGTGAGTAGGCTCGATGCAGCCTTGCTATCCTTTACCATGACAATATCACTAACATGGTCTTCCCAGGACGATGATTCCATGCAGAGATTCATGCTGCTTTCAAGCCAACAAGAAGTTCTCCGCCGTCGATTGTCTCTCCAAATCCCGTCGCCCACTCCTATGACGGCCTCGTCTCCAGAAATGCAATCGCTCTCCTCCTCGCCAGTCTCATCTCGCCCCTCCTTTTCCGCCTCCTTTTCCGCCGAGCCTTATAACACGTCTCCAACCTCCAGCCATCCAATGTCCACGTATCCTTTCCCCACCGTCCCCGGCACCGAGCACCGCTGTAGCCTGAGCGACGAAAATCGCAGCGAGGACGGCCACAAGCTGTACCAGATCAACCAGCAAATCAAGGCAACCCTTACCGAGCTGCTTAACACCGACTCGGTTCGGCAAGACGACAAATTTCGTGCCTGGATCCAAGGCCGGCTCCTGGACGCTGAAATGGAGATGCGTCGTCAGCGAAGGCGACGCAGTAGCGTCGACCGAGAGATTGCAGAGAGCATCGCCGAGCACTTTGAGCACGGCGAGTTTCGGTTCTCGCCATGAATTAGCGATTTGAAAAGCCTAGAAACCCTTTCTCCTGAGGACATCTCTCGCGTAACCTAGCACGAGAATGACGCGACGAAAACGAAAGATATGATAGCGGGAGATGAGCATGCATTGGTGCAAAATGGCAAAATGGATTTGTCAAGGGAACGCGTGGCAGTGCGTCATCTTAGCTAGGTACTAAAATTGCAAGCTCGAGACAACTGCTTTCTCCTTCGAGCTTTTGGGTGGTTCGGCGTTGGGAATTGAATTGTTCGTTTGTGTTAACAGCCAGGGTTCGATGGGAACGAGGCGCTGGCGTTTCTCCCAATCATACTGGAGAATTGTGAATCAACATGGGAAACAAATGATATCCAACCGGCAGGAATGAACTGCTGGTTACAGAACTGTATTTGTACTGTAATAACACGGACGGTACGAAGTAATACTGCTCATGAGTCTCGATAGTTAATTGACTGCATCTACATTGTTCAACGCTTTGTTCTTTCTCTCTAATTCAGTTGACAATCGCTCACATAATCACAACGGCACTAGTAATATGCCAATACACCTCACAAGACACTCTAGAAATACGAAAAAGCTAAAAAAACACCTCATACTCTGCAGACAATCACCCACAAGTCCCCGAACGAATCTTGCAACCCCTTTCCCTGCAACAATCGCATCACTTCTTCGTCTCAAATTGCGGGGTCAGTCCACAGCCGCAGCGTTCCAACAATCGTCAAACTCTCGGCTGCATGCCAAGTCTCGGCAATGAATTGTCCGAGTTTCATCCACACCCGTCCGGTCCGCGGAACCAACTCCTCTCTCCGTAGCCTGCACGCCACGCAACTGCGCAAAACTCAATTCCCCTTTGGAAGGAAACCGAAAAAGTCCACTGCCAAAAAAAGAAAAGGAAACAAAAAAAGAAAAAAAAAAAGAGGGTTTCCAATCAAATTGCCCCTAGGACCCTGATCGAGATCTCGAACCCTTTCTCCCACTCACTCAAAACCATTACCTAACCCCACCCCAACTCAAACTCAACTGCAGCATTAACCAACCAGCCAATCCA
>KV745221.1:0-32610 GCA_001692735.1 Lepidopterella palustris CBS 459.81 | reverse complement strand
GGGTATAGTGATTGCTTTTCTAGAGCCTCAACATGGCAACTTCCTCGACTTTCGGCAGGATTGGAGAGACACATTTCGGAGGTCCCAGCTATACGTTTCTTATTGCGAAACCGGAAATCCACAACATCGAAGCGGCCTCCACATACACTCATCAAACGGTCACGAAGAGATTAGGTCCGGGGTGCGCCCTCGCTTGCTATAGGGTGCGAGTCCTTTCGTACGCCATGCACCCACCCGCCTGTTAGTGCGCAGTGGCCCGGAATTCCAAATCGTATCACTGTGGCTTGCGGCTAGGCTTGATGGTTTGGAGATGGCGGCAGATTTTGACAGGTATGTGGTACAGGAGAAGAAGGGAACGAGCTCGAGGATGCATGTCTCTGTGCGGCCGGGGTAACAGTAGTGTGTGGGGGAAGGACGGATGAAGGCAATGTCAGAGGGCGGGGAGGGGAGCTGTGGGACCGAGGTCGGGTAGATGAGGCTATGTGTTAATGTCGATGAAATGAAAATCATGTGTTGAGGAATGGTGGCCGGGGGATGTGGTGGCCAGTTCTTGATGGAGCGGATAAGGATGAGCAACAAGGTATGTGATGATACTCGTGAAAGTGGGAGACTAACTTGCACATCGAAAAGGTGGAGGAGGAGAGGGAGAGATGAACGCGTCGCACCACTTCATGCTGGGTGTCGTGGACTTCCACGCTGCTCGTGCCACTGCGGCGTCGGGCTATTGACCTGCTAGTAACAATGGCGCACTTCGACCCGCCCCGTCGAGCGACGAGGCCAAGACACTGCTCTTCGGCCCTCGCGACATAATATAATAGGTCAGCAGCCAAGCAGTCGGGGGTGATCGTAGGATCGGTTGGATCTCCGCATCGATCACGACGGATCAGGGCAGCCGGGAGGGAAATGATAGGCGAATTTTCTCGTTGATGTTGGAGAACCGTGGTTCGGTCCCATTTCCAGATCTTGACAGGTTGGTCGTACAGCCCAACACTGGTTGGGAGACAGTTATGAATGGTTAGAGAGCGGAAGAGGCTCTAGATGCGATCATGATTGATAGAGAAAGAGTTTGAAACCCTGAGACGCGTAATGAGAAGGAAATTGAGAGTTATTGGCAGCAGGCGGGGTCAATCCTTCCAAGCAGAAGTAC
This sequence comes from Lepidopterella palustris CBS 459.81, assembly GCA_001692735.1. Classification (NCBI taxonomy): domain Eukaryota; kingdom Fungi; phylum Ascomycota; class Dothideomycetes; order Mytilinidiales; family Argynnaceae; genus Lepidopterella; species Lepidopterella palustris. The sequence continues at coordinate 31,463 of KV745221.1, read as the reverse complement.
TGCAAGAAGTACAGGTGGCACGCGAAGAACGTGGGGATCCAGTCGTAGGAGAGGTGTCGTTTACCGAGGAATAACAGAGGAAGCATTGGACAACGAAGTACTGACGATCACTACATGGGTACGGCCAACGAACGCTCACCGAGTCGTGTGACAAACCGCTGTTTCATTGCCTGAAGGATAATTGGATCCAAAATGCTGGACAGGTGGTGGGGCAGCTGCGGGAATGGCAGGCCTTCCAAGAGGCGACGAGTAGAAGAGGGGATTTGAAGACAGAATTCTCCAGTTTTGGAGTTAAGAGGAATGTCTTGCAAAGCCCACTTTCAAACATCCCACAGCGCAAAAATGGGCACATGGTGGGTTACGCTAGTTGTCTTAAAGGTCGAGATATCGAGCTCTGACTTTACGCCAGCGGAAGCCAAATGGTGAGCAAAAGCCGTCAAATCCGCGCTGTTGATTCAATCGGCCGCCGCAGCCGAGCCACAATAGATGGATTCAATTCCGTGTAGTATCCAGTAATACATGTCTTGTTGGGCTTCTAGAAGGCCTCTAGAAGCGCCTTCGTTTTTGATCCAGATCACGGGTTGGCACTTGAGCGCTTCAGAAATCTGCCTTTTCCGTTGAGCGGTCAGCCAGAGACACACCAACACCGCCGTATCGAAGGCACGAAAATGAGAGGCGGTGAGGGAGACCACACGCACAGCCTGAAACGCTTTCTTTGTCCTCACAGACTGGTAAGGCACGGTCCAGTGAAGGGCATAGGACCGGCAGACAGCGCATCGCAATCAAGTGACAATTACCACGTATCTTTTCTCCCTCCATGTCCATGCAAGCCACACTAGCTCCACTCATAGCTAGAATTCCAATTTCAATTGTGGCTGTTCCTACAATCTTCCAAATAGGGGCGGGAAGAACAAGAAGTCCTTGGCGGAGATGGATGCCCCTCGAGTACCCCAGGCAGCCAAAAAATGCACGTCTTCACCTCGCTGAAGCCTTCAAATCCAACCGTTTCCCGCACCGCGGCTTGATCTTTGCGCACGCTTCCGATGATGCCATCCCAAAAACAGAATGGTGACCACGTTTGCGGCGCAACCGGTCAGGTACATACGCTTGTTTCGACGGGAGACTGCAGAAACATCTCTACCGATTCGTTGATACAAGCCACTGTTACATGGTAGCAAAACTGGCTTGAGAGCATCTCACGAAGGTCCGAGAAACACCCCTGCCGGACAGGAAACGGGCCAACAATGGGAGGACAAAAAGATTCCCGTATGACATCGGCAGGAAAAGAAAAAGGATGCCTTTGGGATCGTGAGAAGAACGGCCAGATCTGCGGCGCCCACTGACGCTAGATTGACTCCCGAAAGAAAAGCTGGGGAAAGCTAGGGTAGGGAGACTAGACAAGGCTAAGGCCTGTCAAACCGGGGCGATTGCTTGGTCGGGTTTCCATGCCAGTACAGTAAGTCCCTGGCAGCCTGCGTCATTCCAGAATCTGCACGTACATGGCCTGATTTGCTCTACGGATTGGCTTTCTCGGACATTTGTCTCAGGGCAAGGAGAGCGAGAGACAACTGGGTAGGTGCAGGCTTTGAGCGGAAGCCGTGATTGACGCAGTGAAACAGCTTCCCTCGATCTTATCTCCCCATTCTCTTCTCATTGTAATCCAGAGGTAATCTACGTGTATTCGTCTTTGCTGATTGGCTTCGTCCTTCCACTTTGGACCCCTCATTGAATTCTTCCATTGATACCTTGCCAATCACAACTGCCTCTCTCGAATTCGTTGGCAAATTGGGCAAGGCTTGACGACGCAGCTTTCGGGTAGGCGTAGCAACCAACGGCTGGCAGAACAAAGGACAGCCTGGTTATAAGATTTACGGTGTGGACAACGCAGTGACAACTTTGCTAGACCGCGACTGAGCTCTGCGCACTATTCATTCAGGTTTACCCACTCTGTAAACTGTCAGCATTCTTGGTATCGTGGACTAAACCTCGTCGGATACCAGGTAAGCCGGTTGGTTCTCCTCGATTTGGAAATGACAGCAAGCCAGTCGGTTGGCTTCAGTAATGCGTAGGCTGACATGTCAATCTCCCCGCAGTCATCGCTCTAGTTTTCGGCCTTCGATAGCCGAATTAAGCATCCGTTGGAGCTCGAAGCGAGCAAGGCCGATATCGTCACTATTCGGCGCCGGCAAACGAAGGTACGATTCCAGCAGAAAAACAACCGATCTGAAATATACAACCCGCACGGGCATCCACCACAGATCTGCCGCTAAAGTCTGCAACCAAGAAGACTTCTGTGCTCATATCCGGAACCCAAAAGGTTCGATCCGTCGGGAGACCCCTCATGCGACGCGGCGAAACTTGACGAATTGCATAGTGGTTGTCTTCTAGCACTGTAGTCCATTTGGAACGCGATACTGCTGGTCGACTGGTATAAGGTGGCCGCCGCGTCCTCGTGAGCGGGTTTGCAAACGGCTCATCGTCAGCCTCTTTCCTCTCCGCGCACTGCCATCAACCAAACTTGCTGGCCAAACTTTATTTGGTGACACGACAGCCCAGTCTTGCTTCTCGCCTTGACTTTTCCCCAAGTCCATCCTTCCTGGTGACTTCTTGACAAGGATCAAATTTGCATCATATTGAAACTTCGAACGGCATTGGCCACAACCGTAGGGGAAAATAGAGACGATGGAGATTCAATCCTTGCTAAATCCACTTTGCTGTGACCGGAAAGAACGCCACAGTTCCCCAAGTCCAACTCCGACCAGTATGCCTCGTTCTTTTGCGCCATATGCTCCCGCCTCGAAACGGCAAAAGGTACCGAAGGATGCACCTATCTTCACCAAGGGATCCAAGTTCAAGGGCAAGATCAACTATCCTCCCCATGAGGCTGGAGACGATGAGGAGCTTGCAGCACAACATCACCGATTCCAGATATATCCCCTGGGCGAAATTGGAAAGTACTGCCGTCATATTCCATACAATAGTGAGAAAAAGGACTTTATGGCAAAGACTGGAAGAGAAAGTTTTGAAGGTACTTGATCAGCTATGACCATGTATGATTTGTAAATAATAACTGACCCACTGTCGAAGTGTTCCAGTACACATACAAGGTCCCGGGTGATGATCGGGAATATACAGTCTTGTGGGATTATAATATTGGACTCGTCCGCATTACCCCATTCTTCAAGTGCTGCAAGTATTCAAAGGTTAGTGGTCGTTTTCAAAGCCGGGACAAGCGATGAAGTGCTAATATTTTCAGACAACGCCAGCGAAGGTTTTGAATCTCAACGAAGGTCTTCGAGATATTAGCTACAGTATTACCGGTGGAGCGTTGGCTGCTCAGGGTAAGCATGATGTCTGCGATAAGGAGAAAATTTCACTGACAGATATTAGGGTACTGGATGCCCTTCAAAGCCGCCAAAGCCGTAGCTGCCACATTTTGCTATAACATTCGCCATGCATTCACGCCGGTGTTTGGAAAGGACTTTCTTTTCATGTGCACTCCGCCAAGCGATCCTAATTTTGCCAAGTTCAAGATTGACCCAGAGATCATCCTCGAGTGTACTGCGGAATCCAATCGATGGCGGTTGGAGAGCGAGGAACGGCGGACTCCAGCAAGACAGCGGTCCGTCACGGTTGGCACACTGAAATCACATTTCGCATGCGCACCGTGGGCAATAAAGAGCGTCAGACAGGGTAAATCAAAGCCTGTCGATGTCGAGAGTGGATATGGAACGGATACCGATCAAAGCGACAAATACATGTGCTCGCCACAGGTTTCGCCCATGAGTCGAGCATGGACTTCCATCAATCGATCTGGATCACCGGCGGACTTTGAGACTAGTTCAGGACTCTGTTCGCGCGACCCTTGGCTATCTTCGATTCCAAGTTGCTTTGAAGACGACCAAACGCGAGTAAAGAGAGTTCTTGCAGAGATTAGTGATGATTCCGATGATGATGCTAGCCGTCCCGTGCCATCAATTGAAGGACCTACTCCACCAAAACAAAACGATAAGATTTCGGGTTTGAGCACAAAAGAGCTTAAGGCAGCGACACTCATGCTCGAGCTCAGCATGGCCGATTCAGCGCTTCGTGGAGATGAACACCGAAACAAGCGCAACCGACGTGCATCGAATTAGTTAGGTAGTCAAGGAAGGGAGGAGAGTAGAGCACTATTAGCGTGCATAGAGGGGTTCTGATTTTCACATTGGTATACCTGGTTTCGGTCGAATTTTGGAGTTTTGGCATTTCTCTCACTCCGAGATATGGAACATGACGGTGGTACTATCGCGTTACGATAATTCCTTGTCCTTGATATTACTGTGCTCTTACCTCCACTTATTAATGAACAACCAATTGAAAACTAGAATCTAGTGGAACCTTCGCCACACGCTGCGCTTGGAAAATTGTGATGCGTCAAAAGCGCGTACACTACGACTTACAGAAGTAACGTATTTCTCCGTCCCAGCTTACTTCGCCTGTGCCTTCAGTTTCTCAATACGATTTACTGTTGATTTCAAGATAGCTTCTTCGTCCCAAATGTAGGTAACGCTGTCGTGCGCAATTGTTGCTGCTGCCCATTTCGAAAAGTTAGGGAGCTTGTCCAAACCTGTCTGTATCTCCTCAGGGAGGAAGCGGCCCTTGTTCGAAAGGGCATAGATGCGCAAAATGAAAGGAGCCGTGAGAGCCTAATATCAAAGTCAACTTTTTTCGTCCTTTGTTGGATAAACGCAGTCCTACCTCTGCGAATGTGAGCGTCTTACTGCCTCCAAAAAACGGGCCTGCATCTTTCAGCAGTGGCTCAATCTCCTTTTCAACTATGCCCAGAAATTCCTTGACCAATGCGTCTTTTTCTTCGCCATCATCTTTAGTCAATATTTTGAACCAGTACGACCCTGCTTTAGTAAACCAAGTGTCGACAAAGAAGTTGATGCGTGCTCGAGTAAGGGCTGCCGTTGGGCTTTCGTTCGAGGCCGGCAGAAACGAAGAGGGGTGGCTATCGGCAAGGAACTGGCTCACAATAGCAGACTCGGTGATGATTTCGTCATGGATGACTCCGTTGGAGTACTTTATCGAGGGGACAAGGCCGCGCTGTATGGCGTAAGTTTGGGGTATGATGCTATAGAGGGATGTTCCGTACTGGGTTAATATCCAGATACCATGCCTCCCGGGGCTTGCCGAGATCAATTATAACCTCCTCATATGGCAAACCCAGCTGCCTCAGGGTAATGTGAGCTCTATGGGCCCAAGGGCAGCCGTGGTTGGTGTAGAGAGTGATCTTGGGAGGAGTTCCGTTGGTGGCCATGGCTGGCGAGGAGTGTGGGGGTCAAAGTTGATGCGCGAGTCAGTTTCCTCGAGGCTGAGGACTACGGCTGACGGGGACGACAGCGTCAGAGTTTGATGTGAGTTGTGAAGGTCTTCAGTTGGTCATTTGAGAGACTCGATTTATCCCAGAGGCACATATTTCAACTACCTTTACATTTACACTATTCGATGATACCATCATGTTCGATTTCTAAGCATTGCGAACAATAGCCCATGAACCTCGCGCCCCGCGCAATCACCGCCCGAAATGGCGATATCCCCGGACCAAACTGCAACACCAAGCCTTCATCCGCACAGATTGGACCGAATCTTGAAATTTATTTATGCTGGAGGAAAAACTGGTCGATGCAACATTAGAAACTGGGACTAAGGGAGAGTAGCTACACCAAACAATGTGGCTACGCCGCCCGCTGACCCCTGCACGAGCATCTTCTGGCCTTTCCTGAGCCCCGAACGCGTAAAGAGCATACTATACGCTGTTAACCACGCGACCCCAAGTACTGATGCAGTTTCCATTGATAGTTCCTTTGGCTTTCTAATCACGTTCTTTTCTGGAACGATTATATACTCTGCCAGTACGCCCCTGGCCTGGGTACGCTCTCCAAGGATGTGTCGATGGGATCCATCGTCACATCGCCCTCGAACTTAGGGTTTCCCATCACAGGGAATATGATGACTTCGGTGCCATCTTCTAAAGTGCCGGCCGCCTCGTTGCCCAGCACTAGCGGAAAGGTGAGTTGGTGCATGCCAAGGCCGCGCAGCGTGAAGATATCGGGGAAGTTCAATCCCACCGCTGCGACTCTGACTTTGATCCAGCCCTCAGGGACCTCTGGGACTCTTCGAATATCATGGCGAACTGACCATAGCGGATTTTCCAAGTTCCCACGACTAGCCCATACAGCGCGCATAGTCGGCTCGTGGGGAGCAATGCCGTTGATTCGAAGATGCCAAATTTCGTCACCCTGGAGGATGAAATGGAAGTACAAGGTGAATGGTTCGGTGATGCCGTAATCTGCCTCAAAATCGCCATCCATCAGGACGCGAATCCATGTCTCATTGCCAACAGTCTTTTCCTCCTTGACAGTTATGGTGGCCTTGCGGTTAACTAAGGCTTCTTGGCACCACTCCTGAATAAATTCCCGTCCGTAATATTGTTTCGCTTCATCCACAAGGATCGCGTCTTGTACAAAAATTGACGCCAATTCAGCGCTGTTGAGCTTGTGAATGGCTTGAACCATGCGCGCAACTGAGCGAGGGAGGCTTTGGGTTTCAGAAGAAGACATGGTGTTTATGATGGCGTCGTGAACAGAGAAGGTGAATGTTTATCAATGTGATGGAGATGGATTCTTAGTTCAATAAAAAAGTAAGAAGAGCCATTTAGTTCTATTATATACCAAATCGACAAGAGAAAGGCACAGTTACTTCAGTGAACTAACCCACCTCTTGTGCTTACCTACGTATGCGCTGCGCAGTGCTCGAGACTCTCCGCTGCACCACATCCACCACCACACTCCGCCGATGCGAGAACAAATCCATCGTCTCTCGTTTCGTGGACATGTTGCAGTGTTCATGATGGGCAGCGGCGCTGGTGGAGAAGATCAGTGAGGTCAAGTTGCGGACGAGTTGCGGACAAAGGCGGAGATGCTGCGAACCTGTCACGACATGGCCAACCAAAGCGCAAAGATTCGCGGCCAGTCTCCGCTCGATGCCGACAAAACGCGCCCCCTCGAATTTCAAACCTTAACATGCCTTGATCACAATCACCCACCCCGTCCTCTGCGATGGCGGACGGACCTGTAGCTCGCCGCAAGTCTTGCGGAGAATGCGCCAAAGCGAAGAGGAGATGTGACATGCAGGCTCCGCGATGCCATCGATGCGCCAAGAAGAATATCGACTGCCGTTATCCTGGGAGCGGGCCTCCTCTTTCAGAGACAGTCATTCCAGAATTGGAGTTTCCATGGTTAGATGATTTGCTGAATGCCCCTGGGACAACTGCTTGGTCAGGTCTTCTTGCAGAGCCAGCATCAACAGATCGCGCCCCCAAGAATTCGGAAATCCAACCACTCCCAGACTTTCTTCAAGTCGAAGGGCCTTCCATGACAACAATAGCACGACAAGAGATGACTTTTGCCGTCCGCCATTTCAAAACTTACCCGGACAAGTGGTTGAAAGAAGGTAAAGCTCCATTCATTAATCCGCGCCTCTACGCAACTCATATGCCACGTGCTCTGCAAGACGCATATGCTGCTTGCGCAGTCTACAGCACCAAAACGGAAGCAAACGCCACCGTGGCATTTGCTGTCATTGAAGCAAAAGCAAACGAGCTGCTTCGCTCCCCCAACCAGGCGTCGTGGACACCGTTGGACCTCCTCGCTGCTCTACAAGCACTTCTAATATTTCAATTCATTCGTCTTTTCGATGGAGATATTCGACAGCGCGCCTTGGCCGAGCAAGCCGAACCCATATTGGAGGCCTGGACCGAACAGCTACGCGCTCAAACACAGACGGAGCAGGCGATGACGACGGCAACGGCAGCCTCATGGCGAGCATGGCTGTTCGCCGAGAGCGTCCGCCGAACAATCATCATGAGTCTTATGCTTCGCGGCATCTATTCGCTTGTCAAGCTGGGTTACTGTATGCTCGCCGATTCAGTCACTGCAAATTCTTTTACGGCGCAGCAACAGTTGTGGTCCGCAACAAGTGCCTTCCAATGGAACCAAGCGTGTCGGGAATGTGCGCCTTTGTGGGTTCATAGGATGAACTTTGATGGGATTTTCCAAGAAGCGAAGGGCACTGAAGTCGATGATTTCGGTATCGTCATGATGGTAACTTACAAAGGCAAAGATCGGGTGGATGAGTGGCTTGCATCTGCGAACTTGGAAAGAAACGCGATTTTTAATCCAGACCTCTTCCAGAATATGGTCTTAGCTCCTGGGATGAATGGAGTAGGCATGATTGATCCGCAACCGGATTCGAGGGAGCACTTTTCTCTCTAAATAAATTGGACTCTTCTCTCCACTCTCGTTTTAACGGCCGTCTAGAGGATTTTTTATCGTACGGACGAAAAGATTAATGACACGACTTTACCCCAGAACATTTATCTGGTTAGGAGACGATAAACGGGTGGGTAGTTATGCGATGCGACTACATGCACCATCAAGTTGTGAATATTTCTTTGCAATTCCGCCTGCGAAGAATTTTCATGAAATAACCGATGCAAGGCTTTTTCTACAACCTGGGACGTCCCAGAAAAATCCAAACGCCATTCCGTCATTAAATCAGATGCCACTCTCTCCGGCGTCGCTTTTGCTCAATCCAAATTTTATAGTTAAACTCCCGAGTCTATGGAAATGGTGATGAATACTAGGGAGAAGGACGAAGGAGCTGATGTAGACGGGGAATATGAGTTAAATGAGGAATACGAGTTTCAGGATGTGGTTGGAGCGGTTGCGAAAAGTAAGATAGTCGAATCTGTGGAGACAGTTAAAGATACCCGGGACGAAGATGAGGGAGCTAGCAAGAAGCCATATATGACAATAATGAGCGGAGCTATCTGCGGCACTCACAATTAGGCGCCTGGTTAAACGAACACCCATCTCGGACTCTGCTTTGGTGAATTAAGACCACCTTTCCGTCCTTCTAACATATCTTTCTCGACGCCTACTTATTGGCTATAGATCAGTAGTGTACAACTCCTGGTCACATTAAATTGGTACGACAAGATCGGTGACACTATTGCTCGTATTGGCTTGATTGATCTCACTGGCGCCTCTCCTGAACCGGCCGCTCTCTATATACTACAACTGCGCAGTTCTCCGAAAGACAAGCTGGCAGCCATGAAAAATTATAATCAGGAGTGGTTAGGTGCGAGGTATACGTGCACGAGATAGAAGATGCAGCGTTTAATTCTCTCTCCGTGCTTCTTGGGCACATATTGACGTGGTGCTGTGGTAGTTTCCAAAGGATAATTATTCCCCAACCTTCCAATCATGCACTCTTATAGCTCAGAATTCAAAAAAATGTACATCCGCAGATGAATGCCTCCAGCCTATAGACCCTGCGTGGAGAATAATATTGGACAATAGGCGGATTCAAGATGTTGGATTGGGGACTCGTTTTGGAGACGTCCCTGCCGACCAGAGTGTCAATGGATATTGTAATCTATCATGGAAGCCTTACTTTGGTACGCTGCGCCTATTTCCCGTGGTATGATTGGACTCTTGAGGAATTTGCTTCTGGCCAAGAGCCTTGGGCCTCTACGAGACAGACATAGTTTCCAAGAGACGGCTGCATAAATTCCTCGGCGGCCCTACCAGTATCGTGGGTGGGTCATGACTTCTAGTGGAGAAACTGCTGACGAAGTCATTCGACCGGAACGTTGGCGCGGGAGCGGATGTACGTCTGGCATGCTTTCCCGGGCAGCTCAATTAATGGTTGGATATTGGGAGTACTGTTGCCCGGAAAGGGGAAATACCCCTGGAGAATGGACAAGCTGCTGTTGGTAAGTCTTCTATTCCATTTGGATGAGTTATCGAAACTCACCGTCGACAGTTGTAAACCATTCATATTTCGACTGTGGCCTCAGCAGTGGAACAGTATAAACACGCTTGAGACATCCTATCACACAAACAGAGAGGTTTGGGTTATAGATTGATTAGAGATTCCATGACGCTCAACATGGTAGTTTTCAATCTTCTTGCCTGACAAGGTATTGTGCTGAAGGAAGCAGCTACCGCAATCATCTGCTATATCCGCACATAATGTCTGACTCTGGCTCCCGCTAGGCTGATGGATCTCCCACTGCTTGGGTGGGCGATCTTCATCATGAGTTGTTAGAGATACGTGATATTGGAGTAAACACATGCCACTTGAATAATGTGTCAGGTGGCTTTGCGCACAATAAAACCTCATTAGCCAGAGTGAAGCGCTTTATTCACCCCTTGAACAAGCACTACATTGTACACTGACTTTGGGACTTCCAAGGTTCTCTGACAAACGTAAACCAACGTTCGTTTCTTAGCAATCCTTATACTTGTATTATGTGAGTGAAAGTCATCAGATATCTCCCATAAATGTGAGGTTAAACCGCCCTTGGCTATTTGAGGTGTTAGAACGTTTTCCTAGCAACGAAGGTAGTCATTTTTGCTTGCACCTCAAGTTTCACTGCCAAAGACTGAGCAGGATGATTGACGTATCCTTCAGTAGCTTTGATCCCTCACATTATTCTTTCCACTGATTGTCTTAGCAATTTCCAGGGCCGTGCGACGGTTCTGGCTTTTCGCCATTGTTCACATAGAACCAAGTCATTTGGCACGGGAGACATAGATGGCTTCCTGTTCTGTTGTTCTGCTGTTGGATTCACGGTATACCGAATATTCACCCTGTTCGATCCTTAGAAGGCTTGCCCGATATTCACCCTCTTTAAAATGCTGGTCCGGGGTTAGTCCGCACTTCCACCGTCATTACAATAGCTCGCGCCCTTTCTGTGTTCTCTCAACTAATACCTTATCTCAACTAGAACCCATTATATCCAGATTCGTCAACAACAGCAATCACAATATTGTGACTGGAAACTCCTAGGTTCCACTCTTGTTGCATACCGATCATAAATATGCCTTTCAATCCTACGAGTACAAGCACGGCGGTCCATCACCCGGCCTCCAATATATCTTGTCCAACCCCACTACTATCTCTCTCGACCATGCCACCACTTTCACCATCTACCATGTCTGCTGTCTGGCCTGTGGTCGCGATTGGCCTTGCGACTGTAATGAACGAGCCTCCCGTGGTTTTTGTAGCGGTGCTCTTTGCGCTGTATCACATAGTCTTAGCAAAGCAACCGAAAGCTGAGGATATTTCCGAGATATACTCAGTTCAGCAGTCGACCAATTTGCGGCCTGGCTTTTTCGAACAAGAAATCAATGAGTATGCACCTACCCCCGATTGTGACCCGCCAAAGTCTCTCCAAATCAAACAGCAGGAGGGCATTGTGGATGGTACTATCGGGCTCACTCCTCATATCCACTCCAACTTGCTAAATGTTAGTCCACCGCAAACTCCACATGAAAAACCACTCTTGGATCACGTAGAGCTTCCCCGCTCTCCACTGCTTCACGAGGTATATAATAACGACACTAGTTCCCTCGATGTAGAAGACGAGGCCATTGGATCCCATGGTGATGACAGCTGTTCTTCGGACTCGGAAGACGGGGCTATTCAACCGCACCCTAGCGACAACACGACTCGATTGGAGGACAACAATTCTTCGTATTTAAAAGATGGCGGTATCAAATTCCATTCTAGCAACACCTCGAATCTGCCAGAGGAAAGCCCAGTCTCTAAGCTCCATGCTAGTAAGAATTTCGCTCAGGTCTCAATCCACAAGACGGCTGAGACGCAAAAAGTCAAGAGAACTTTTCCAAAGCTGGAACCGGATCCCAATAACCAATACGAGAGGCCACGCATGAAAGGATATTTCAGATCATGGAAAGGCCAGCCCGGGGTCAACACCTTTGATTACCAAGCCCCGTTCCAGTCGAAAAGGGAGTACATATCTTTCTTTCCAGGCTTGACAGGCAACTTCGTAATGGATGAACTTGTGTGGTTAAAAAGTGCCATTCCTTTCAACCTCCAACGCTCAAGCGGTACAAAGACCCCGAAACTGGAAGAGGAATCAGACGAGGGCCTCCTTCACGAGACCATCATGGACTCCCCAACATTTCGGAAATATGATCATACATTCAGGAACGTAGGACGCGGCCTCCACCGGCTTAACGCGACATGGGCCATTTCATATATGCGGAAGGCAGTGGCTATAAAAGATAGCTCAAATGTCACCCCTCACTCTGTTGGCAAATCTTTCGGCCTCCACTATTCGGACATCGAGAGTAACGATTCGGACATTGATACATTCATACCCGAGGAATCCAGTGACGGCGAGAAGATTGCTGAGGATGCTATCAGCTATCATGTTACGGGGCTACGTGCTGATAACGAGGAAAATGCCTTCTCTTCTGCACCGAACGTAGATGCCCCAGTACCACGGTGTAGTATCGGCAGGTCTGCTGGATTTCCTCGCTTCCTAGACAAGACTGTCACAGTTGGTGAAATCAATGGGGTCACATCCAGCCCGAAATGGGACGGTGATTCCCTCGCGTTTGGAAAGAAGGTCCCAGTTTCTCTCGCGTCTGCTTCTGAAGGACTCCCTGCAAACTTTTCTTCCGTCCTCGCACAGCAACGATTGCTGCCCTTTCATGCCGATGTGGAGCTTGAGCATCCAAAGCCAGTAGTTGGGAAAGAGCAAGCCATCTCCAAACAGCTTATGAAGGTCGCATATCGAGCTTTCTCCTTCGATAGCATACCTCGAGACAAGTGGACAGAGGTCCGGAAAGCCAGTCGTACGTACAATCATCTCACTCCCGTTTTCCAGGGCACTTCGGTACCATTGCAAGAGCAGACGGCGTCCAAATGGGCGCTGCCTATGGCGGTTGGTCAATCTCCCCACCTGCCCATACCAACCCCTATTCAGCGCCCTTCCCAGATCTCGTCGCAATATGGGTACAGCCAGCATCCTGGACCAGCTTCGCGTCACACTGAGTCAGCTTCCCAGCATCTTAACAGATTCTTCCCTCTCAGAGAGCGCCTGGCTCAACCTCAAGCAGTATTGAATCAACAACTACGCAGCCGTTTCCTCGTCCCTGGCATCATTGGACAAGAGCGCCTGCTTCAACCTGCATATGCGCCAGTTCATGGCGTCAATCTCAAACGAGCTCCGCATGGGCTTATCCCGCCACCAATCATGCGGTTTGCGAATCATAAGGAGATATCTAGCTGTGGGGAGAAGAAGAAGAGCCGTTTCTTCCCCTGAGGTAATTAAGTATATGTAAGTATAACCGTCGTTAATGAAAAGGGTACTTCTTCTAACTCTCTAGTATTGATACCCTCTCCATGCCGGACATCCCCTGAATGCGACGTGTTACAGCTTCCTGTGTTGGTGTAATCACGATGTCTTGGTTCATATTTCATGGGGATGTTCTTGATGTTGGAGGGGGTCTTTATGTTCTGTCGGAGATTTATTGGCCATTTTGCGTGATCTTTTAGCATTAACATTTCTGCTTTCCTTTTTCTTAGGTGTTCTGGGCATTAGTCCCAGTTCTCAGATGCCCAATAGATTGTTTTGTTAAGTTTCTTTGCGACGCATACAAAGGTAAACAGTATTCTACAGACTTCCACAAAATCAATAAACCCATATACTCATTTGCTTGTTCGCCTTCAAAACGTAAACGATGGGCCACCTTTCACTCTTTCATCCACCACCTGTGTTTTTTATCGAGGGAAAGAGCTATCAACAACACAAATGTGAATACAACTTCCACCTTCACCGCCACCCCAAAGCATTTACAACACCACCACCGCCGCCGCCGCACACATTCATATGCACATCTCCGCCCAAAACAATGCTTTGCTCTCCTCTTTCCTACTATTTCACCACCATGACCCCAACAAACGAGATATCATCATCCACCCTCACCTCCATCTATTTGCTAATGTAGCAGGATGAGAAGGGCCCAGCATCTGTTGACAGGTATTCCCAATTTTCATGTGCAGCGCTACCGCTTCCGCAATACGTCCTTGCTGCTTATATGTTAAAGCCAGGCTCGCCTCTGCTCGGATAATCGTCGAATGGCCCTCGTCAAGAACGTCTTTACTGATTTGAACTACCCGCTCTTCAATCTTTGCTGCGACGTCAAGTTTGCCCAGATCTCTATATGTTGCTGCAAGGTTAAGCATGGCTGAACAAATTTTCGGGGTGTTTGGGACCGAAGAGCCTCTGTTGCAGGCTCACCATTTCCTCTTCGAGCTCCTCTGTTTCCCGATAGCGCCCCTGATGCCGAAGAATGGAACCTAGATTTGCCATGGCGCTAATGGCGCTAGGATGAACTTCCACCTAAAACATCTCGGCATTGAGCCAATATTTCTCGATATAGAATTTTCAGCTTCACTCCATTTCCCTTGGTGGCTGTATATCGATGCAATATTTGCTCTCGTTGCGAACGTGAAATTATTGGCCGGACCAATCGTGGTTAAGCCACTTTCAAGGACCTTTTGCTCAAGTTCGACCGCTTTTGTCAAGTTCCATTCATCCATGAGGATGGAGGCCAAGTTTGACCTTAGTGTTATGACAGTCGAATGATTTTCACCTAGGGATTCGGCCAGATCTACAATCTCCCTCCTATATAGACACTCGGTTTCCTGGAGATTGTACCTGCGGCGGTGGTAATCTGAATGTGTTTAGCAAACATTGCGAAAGACTCTCAGACGTGATTTTGGCGGAGCGGACGAAGAGCTAGTCAGCTTGCTGACGGTCCGATTGAATATCCGCTCCAACCAAAATCACGTCTGAGCTCCTACTAATCCATCCTGCAGTTGAGGCATTTTCCGCCCAGGCAACAGCGTCATCAGCACTTTCTGTCGAACTCCGTGTTCGAAGGATTCAAAAGTCTTCCCTTTTGTTTCTACGAGAGGAGAGGCTATATATATACATCCTAGGTGGTCACGTACAGTTTACCTAAGCAATTGTTGATTCGTGCGAGTTCGACACTTCCCTCCTTACAAAGAACCACAGGCGTTCGGCATTCTCCCGCGCCAGTCCTATTTCTGACACTACGCCAACCATTAGTGATGTACGAGACTATATGAGTGATTCAATTGACTCAGAAGCAGGAGATCAGGCTTTGAATTGTCCGTCATTTCAAAGGGCTGGATCTTGGCTGCCAATCTCAATTGCTAATGAAGCAATACAACCTAATTCGCACCATGACTTCTTGACCTTTCTTGGAGTTACCCAGCAATGCCAGTTCGATTTCTTTCCAATAACCTGGCATCCGGCTCTGGAGAATATTGGCGAAGGGACAACCGCTGAAATCCGAGAAGCGCTCATCGATGTGCAGATGAGCTACGCTTTCAAGCGTTTCTTTATGTCTGGCCAAGACGAGGAAAAACTGTTTCTGCACCTGATATCCGAAGTTTCCATACTTGGCCTGGACAATATCCGTGATCACCCCAATATAATCAAGCTCGAGGGCGTCGCGTGGGATATTCAGGATTATGGGAAGGTCTGGCCCGTTTTAGTTTTCGAGAAAACAGTACATGGAGATTTGGGAACTTTTTTTGCTTCGGAGCCTGGCAGGAGTCTCCCTATACAGGAAAAGTTGAAGCTGTGCATTGATATAGGAACGGCATTGAGAGTCTTGAATGAATATCGTAAGTAACTCTAGTTTCCAAGAAGTGGCTTCCCTAATAACACTTGAAGACGTAATCCATGGAGACCTTGGTAACAGGAATATACTTGTGTTCGAGGTGTCTCCGGGTAATTTTGTCGCGAAAGTTTCGGATTTTGGATATTCTTCCATGGTACCCGGTACGGGTTCAGTCTACTTACCCCGTACGAAGCCATGGTACGCCCCTGAATGGCATCATCGAGCATTTCCTCTCCTCCAGGCCGTTAAAATGGACATCTTCTCATACGGATTGCTTTGCCTGTGGATTCTTTTCCAAGATGTGCAAGACTTTCCTACCATGAATGACCTCGAAGTTATAAAAGGGAAGAAAGGATTACTAGACCTGTCCGACCGACTAATCGCGAACGCAATAGGCTTGTGTACGATGGAGAAGACGAACCTTGGCTCTTTTTTTCGATTGACTCTTGCGTACGATCAGGATGCCCGAACAGATGATTTTTCCGCTTTGATTCAACTCCTATCCAACAATAGGTAAGGCTAGGCTCACCGGTATGTTTCGCATGCTAACTGCTGTGAAGTCCTACACCATATAGCGCAGCAACCAAATCGGAGATACGGTCATCCTTTCCCAACGGAGAATTCAGCGTGCGTTCAATCGATTTAGGGTTGTAGGAAATGAAGGGGGCTAACTCCTCGCTTAGATTGTCCGAAGTATCATGCAGTTCTACTTTGGCGATATCAGAATTAGACGCTACGTCGCTGATTGCCTCGAAACAGCAGCGGTGTCAAGTTCCAGCGGCGGCATGTATTCAGGCTCAGTGTTGCAAAACGTCCTCTTTCAGCTTGCGCTATGCTACGAAATTGGCTTTGGAGTAAGAAGAAGCAGGGAGAAGTCCGTGGTCTACTTGACGCAAAGCGGGATGACTCGCGCGGATCTTGATGATCAGATCAGCTTGATCAAAGACGCAGGCTCTCAAAACTTCTATTTTCAAAATAGCTCTTTCAGAAAATTTCGACAAAATGGCTTCACTCTGGAAATTGACTATGACCGACATTACGACAAGCATGAACAACTTGATGCCCAAGAGGCGGAATATCGCCAAGAAATCAACGACATCGAAACAGTTTTTGGATCAAAAAGCCCGATAACGATTATCTTAAAGTCGCGATTGTCTCAAATTCTGAACGCCCACGGTCGTTGGACACAATGCGAGGAGTTATCCATTGAACTTTTGAGTGCAAGTGTCGAGGTTTTTGGTAAGGAGAATGCAACAACTATTGCCGCTATGGAAGACTTGGCAGCGGTGTTTTGGAACCAAGGTCGATTAAATGATGCTGAAAAGCTGGAAAGAGAGGCGGTGGAACTGAGCAAGGTTGTCAACGGGCCGGACCATCCACAGACGCTGACAAAAATAGTCGGTCTAGCATCTACCTTGAGAGAGATAGGGCAGTGGGAGGAAGCGGAAAATCTGTTTATTTACGCCAACGAGAAGCACCAATCTCTGCTTGGAACGGACAATCCAATCTTTTTGACAAGCAAAGCCGGTCTTGCCTGGCTGTACCGTTCTCAGGGACGGCTAATAGAAGCAGAGAAACTCGAGATCGAAGTGTTTGAGAGTAGGAAACGGGTCCTTGGTCCAGACCACCCAGACACGCTAAGCAGCATGTCTAACCTTGGAAACACACTCATGGGTCAAGGACGTTGGGAGGAGGGACACAAGCTTTTCTCGTTAGTGATAGAGAAGAGTACTGCCGTTTTGGGCGAGAATCATCCGGATACGATGTCATCGATGAGCCATTTCGCATCGGGATTAGCAGCACAGGGGTTTTGGGATGAAGCCGAGAAAATTGAACGCCAGGTACTGGAACGGAGCCTTAGAGTACTCGGTCCTGAACACCCTGACACCCTGACGTTACTGTATGGTCTGGCTCTGAGTTGTAGAAAACGGGGCAAATGGGAAGAAGCGGAAGAGTTGATACAAAGAGTAATACAGCAGCAAGCAAAGTCTCTGGGGCCTGATAGCATTAAGACCATTGCATCAATGGCCGTTTTAGCGTCCATTTTCTCGGCACAAGGCCAGCTAGCGAAGGCGGAGGACCTAGCCATCCGAGTTACGGAGAGAAGGAAAGCTGTACTTGGGATTCGGCATCCAGACACATTACAGAGCATGTCGCATTTAGGATCGGTATTTCTCGATGAGGGCCAGTATGAACGAGCGGAAGAGCTCTTCCAGGAAGTCATGCGCAATAGTGACGTACTCGGAGCCGAGCATCCAGATACTCTCGCCAACCTAGCCGGTTTGGCAAGTGTGCACATGAAACGAGGGCAGCTGAAAATGGCTGAAAACCTGTACATTCAGCTCCTCGAAATCTACATCCGAGTTCAAGGAGAAGAGCATCCAGACACCCAGGCAGTTGCTGCCAACCTGGCATTGACGTACAGGCACCAAGGGCGCATGGAGGAAGCCAAGACGCAGGAAGTGAAGCTCTTAAAGATCAGCTCTCGTGTTTTGGGAGATGAGCATCCAGATACGCTCGTCACTATGGCAAATCTAGCTATGACTCTCGCACAACTACAAGAATGGGAGGAAGCAAGGAGAGTTGGATCAAAGGCCATGGAACTGATGCTTAAAACACTGGGTCCTGATAATCCGGATGCCCTGGCTAGTATGCATAATATGGCCCAGATTCTATTTTGGCAAGGCAGTCTTGATGAAGCTGAACGGTTATGCATTCAGGTAGTCAAGGGGCGGCAAAAGGTTCTTGGCGAGGACCATCCTGATACAGTGAGTAGCGCAGTAAAGCTGAATGACATTTGGAGGCGAAAGTCCGACATCACAGGCCACGACTAGCTGGAGACAACAACGCCGTGTTGATTAGAACATAAGGTCTTAATATGAGCATACCTAAAGTTCAAATATCAAGCGGCACTGTTTTACGCGTCCAGAGAAGTTCGACCCAGGACATTATAATACTCGGCTATGTACCTGCTTAAGGTAAAGGATGATGACTTCAATATCTCCCAACCTCGCCGTTCCTTGGTCTCGTAGCGATGCGCTTTCTACGTGAAGCTGCCAACCAGTTTATTAACCAGCCTCGAGACCAAAGGTCTTCGGCCAAGACGATCCCAAATGGTTACTGCAGCCATAGTAGCCGCTGCCAAGAGAAGACTTGTGAATATCGCTATCCATACTTGACTGTGGATCTTCATGTTTACGCCGGAAGATGTAGTAGAGGCCTGTTCGTTTGAGTGGAAACTCACTAAGCCCGTGCTGAAGAAAGACTGCACATCTCCAGAGTTAGTCTCTGAAACGCTGGAAATGATACATTTCGGGGTGTAATAAAGGGAGGGGAATAGTGTAGACGTCAAGAGCAGGACCATACCATGACCAAGTTTGCCGGGAGATACACCATTGCAATAACAGTTGCAATTCGCATTGTTCGGGAATCTTTTTGGGTCTCTTCCGTCATCGTTGCTAGATATCTACTGTCAGCTGCGCCTGCGTGCGCTAACTGTCCCAACGCGACCCCATTCTTAATATCCACCTCTTGATTGCAAAAGGCCAGTACGTTACGACTCTACCATTTTGTCCTCGTCAGCACCTTTTCCAAAACAAAGCGAACGAGACAAATAGTGTAGATGTTCATGACCTACCATATACCGAATGTCATCTGAAATTTTGAGCAGGCTCTGAGCCGTGGATTTATGACTCTTAATATCACTTGATATCTGCTCCAGCTCGGTGCGAAAACCATTGCAAACGCATGGAGAAAACCTCATCAGCTCGCCTACTCGGTCGGCGTGAGCGGCCAAATTCATCAACACCTCTGAAGTACCGTCTAAAATCGATATCGCTATATGCAGCTTTCTCCGGATCGAATGCACTTTTTGAATTGTGGCAAAATCGGTCTGGAACTCACTGAAGGGCTTTGCAACCGATATTATCGCGTCCTGGCTCGTTAGCCATTCAGAATCACAAGCAACAGGCCTTTTACCTTACCAAAGAAAGCAATTCAGAGCTTTTATAGTTTAAATAGTCTCTCCAGTGATGGTTAGCAGACCGAATGTAACGAATGTGCATTACCATCGGATGCGAGAAGGCACCGGACTGAGCACTTTGGAGGCTTTCGCGAAACGTAATAGGTTGATGAATTATCGTCCAAGCCGAGGTGCCTTTAGAGAAATAAAACTTTTGGTGGATGGCTGATTGGCGGCAAGACCATGGGTCTGAGAGTTGTCGTCCATGAGGTTCGAAGTACCTGAGATTATAGCATATATCTACGCTTGTAGTCAGCAAAGCCAGATTGAAGCTATTTTAGTCGGAATATACCGAAGGATGATGGTTGTGTATTTTCACTTGCTGCGAACGAGAAAACTTTATAGAAACTGATGAACGTCTCGTCTATGGACGAGCTCTTGCGGCCGAACTCAAACACGAAGTCCAGGAATCGGGGATGGATGTTGATAGAGGAACAAATGTACTTGAACATCTCAGGCAAGATCTTCATACGACTCCAGGAGTTCTTTCGGTGTATGATGCTGCATGCAATCAGCCGCTGTTCTCGGCAATCCGGCGTATCAGGTAGTTGGTACGAACATAATGCTGGTGTTGCCATTCTCCAAGCCGGCCTATTTGTTTTAGCCATGATTCAAATTCTTGGACCAACAAATCATCGCACTTTCCAACTAGTTTCTAGAGCTCTCAAGCTGTTGAGAAACAATCCCTTGCTTGACCATTCAGCTACAGGAGATTTAGTATACTACTTGTACACTTTTGAACTCGTCCAAGTCGGCGATTCACCTTGACGTCCCACGAACCCTCCCGCCTGCCACAGCTCTACCTGGCATTGGGCCGAGGCTTGCACAAAGAGCGTCGCTGATATTTGCTCCAATTTCTTGCTGTAGAGGTGTAGATCATCCGAGTCAAGTTCTGAGCGAGCAATGTTGAGAGGATAGTCTCGAAAGTCGACTGCAGAGCTGGTGGCTTCATAGTGATCAGTGATCTTTGCCATTTTTTTTTTTCCTTTTGGGAGAAAAGAGCTGCAGCTAAAGCTTGGTAAAGATGTTACATTGGTAGGCAAGTTCTAGCCACTATTTGTATAATGTGTTTAGCCTAACCCCTCCCCTAGCTTCCTCGTTTCTAAAGTAGTCAGGATCATAAGCCTTAGGCGCGAGGACATGTGCCTGGTGTAACTCGCGAGACTCGGCTGCCCGAATCTTTTTCACTAGTGCTATCAGGAGGCTGTGATCATAACTCGGCTCTAGTGTGGATGAGGAGAGGTCAAAGCCAAAGTGCACAGCCTTGGGACCCACAGCACACAGCACATTAACTACAAGGGGGTAACATGTGCGGGCCAGCACACTCGCCGCCAGTTTTGGTGGTAAAATAGGTGGCAAGTTCATTGAAAATAAGACCAAGCCAAGCTAGCAGGGAGGGTGCTGGCCCGCACATGTCACCCCCTTGTAGCATACATTTTGGCCCACCTATAGCATTAGCCAAGCCCATCTTTGTGCACGCACCACATGGACGCTGCAAGCCCAGATCACTGCTACTAGACCGTTCGCAAAGGTGAGCCGAGCTCATAATCCATTTACAACTGTCCAGAACTCTTATGTTTTTTTTCTTCATTTTAAAGACAGCCGAGTTTTAACAATAGGATATATTTGGAATGCAAACCATCCATTCTGTTAGGTTGCGGGAAAGTCTGAGCCTGAAGTCGGTGGCACCCTTCGCTAATATTACATACAATTCCCTCCCCTGTGCGGGCTGGCCAGGTCCGTGTGCTATAGAATAATGCTCGCCATAAGACTTGGTAATTTTTTTACTCAATTATATATACAAATTAATAGTTTCTCTTTTAATAATTGTTGCTTGGAGGAAATAGGCTACTTAGACATTTGTATTTATTTTTAAATAGGAAAATATATACCATATTTACAGGCATTCCAGAACGTTTCTTGCACTGTTGTGCGCACTGGCTTGGCCAGCCCGCACAAGGGGGGGGGGATTGTAGCCTGGCGTATTCTTGGCAATGGCCTGAGTGGCCTTGGCTCGCCGCATAGGTGAGCGGAGCTGGCGACTGCGCATTCACGCAGCACCGTTACTCGGCCTCAGGCGTCCTAGGGTATTGTATATCACGTGATCTTGCTGAGCCAGCTTTCCATAGTGGACATGATATTTTGGAGAGAAAAAGTGATCTTTGAATGGGATTTACAACTTTAGCCATGTAAAAACATCTCGCATCAGCCACTACCACTATAACGCCTGCTGCATTAATATCGCGACGACAAGCCCGAGATATCAGCTTCCCGAATCTATTAAGCTAAAGACTATTAAAATCTGGCCTGTGGTTGTGTCTACATTTGGTACCAAATGTGGATGCGGAGGCAAAGCGTGCTACC
Organism: Lepidopterella palustris CBS 459.81; assembly: GCA_001692735.1. Taxonomy (NCBI): domain Eukaryota; kingdom Fungi; phylum Ascomycota; class Dothideomycetes; order Mytilinidiales; family Argynnaceae; genus Lepidopterella; species Lepidopterella palustris. The sequence continues at coordinate 9,497 of KV745221.1, read as the reverse complement.
AAATGCTGCACTACGACGCTGCACTACCTCTACCACCACCCTCAGCGCCTGCACCGTTCCTGCACTGCCTAAGGAGAGCTAAAATTATATAGGAAACCAGTATGCAGACTTAGAAAGGCTCCAAACGTCGCTTTGGTTGTGGTTTGGATCGCGGGTTTGGGTAGGAACTCTACGGTTAGGGTTATGGACGAGAGGCTAGACTTTTTGTGCAACAACATGGCAACTACGCCCCCAATCCAAAATCGAGCAACGGGATCCTCTTTGCAGGTGCATATTTATCTATCTTAGCTTCTATGATTACCGTCGTAGAACGTTGTTGTTGTTGTTGTTGCCAGAAACCGTACCAAAAAGTGATGTAAATAACCCCCCAAAACGAGGCTTTCGTCACGGAAAAAACTGCAATTCGGTACCAGACCATCCTCCGGCGAAACTTTTCGCCGAAGAACGGGCTACGAGATAGTCATACCATCGGTCGCGGGCGAGTTGGCATTATCACCCAAAGTACCATGGCCACTACAACAACTCTCGAGGCTAAATATGTGTTGATGGGAGCGCTAGCTGCTCTCCTTGCCAGACTATTTCCCGGACAATACTCTGTTACGGTAGGCTCTCTTCAATGAGGGCCTGGTGAAGCTTTGTATACGCTGACTCGCAAGGCAAGATTTCTGGAGACTACATTGAGGTAGTGGCACCGCGTCGTTTGACCCAGGTCAGCTCGTTCGCATAACCCAGAAGCGATTGGTGGCTAATTTTGTCGTGCGGACAGACAGAAATAGATACCGTCACCGACTCTGAATGACGGGATGGTCGCCTAGCTCTCGTTCAGGCGGGTCCGACAGCGGATGAAGTCAAGGTAGGTGGTCTCGTCTCCACTGGGCCTTTCATAAATTCTGATCTTTATGTTGTATATTAGAAACGGTTGTAAATCATTTTTCTCACTCCTTCATTTGCTCTTTCCCTCTGCCGCCGTCAACAGAACCAACGTCGATTGCCTTTGGGCGTATTCTGTCCGACAAGAATCGAAGAACCAAAGCCTGACCTTCGGTATCGGCATTCGATGGCTTTAAAGCCAACCATTAACGGGCTATACAGCCAAATTGAGCATACTAGAGTCAGATCAGTATCTGGGAAATACTTCATTCGACCTTCTAAAGTGCGCGACATATTCACACCAGCCAAAATCGAGCTTGCAGTCACTGAACTCATCTGTGACGCCTACGAGCGAGTTGGTCTGGCCAAGAAGATCCAGCAAGAGGGCACGTTGGTTTTTGCAATCCTCGTGTGGATGAGATGGGCGGATTACATTGTAATATTTCGTAACCACGATTGCCTCGACAATAAACTCCCCATACCCGAAGCACGGGCGCAGGAGATTGCGCCGGAATTTGGGCTCTCTTTTGCTCAAGAGTATCAATGGCAGTTCCTACCGTACGTCTTTAGACAGGACATGAGCGATCACCATTGCCAAATCGATGACCTTGGAATGATTTTCCCCTTCGTCGGAGAACCTGAACATATTGCCGACGGTGGATATGGCGAGGTGTCTAAATTGACGATTCTCACATCCCTACAAGAATTTTTCATGAGTACGGTTCGTGCTGTAGCGTCACATTGTAGCTTAATGTGCTTGCTGACATGTAGTATTTCGGTAGGACGATACGGTAACAGTGATAAGGAAAAGGGTCAAACGCCGAAAGAGCCAATCTTTGACAAGATATCATGATGCATTTGCAAAAGAAATGGCGACTCTCACGCTGCTCCATCGCCTGAGCCATCCGAACATTGTTCCTCTCCTAGGCTCATATACCTATGATAATGAGCACAACTTCTTGTTCCCTCCCTTCGAAATGGATCTCAACCAATTTTTTAAGCAGGAGGCGCGATTTGGAGAGTTTCGTTGGGACTTCACTTTTCCTCTTGCCCTCTGCGGCTTAGCCTCCGCACTGGAGCATACCCACAATCTCCATCTAGACGCGGACAAGAATGGTTTAGACTTTGATGCGATAGGTTATCACCATGATTTTAGACCCGCAAACATCCTCGTTAGCAAGAGTACTTATGTCCTGACCGATTTCGGACTCGGTAAGCTCAAGCCTGCCGAGGATAATTCTGAGACGCCTTGGAGAGTAGGCGCGGGCGATTACATTGCTCCGGAATGTATGGACGCTTCCTTCGCTCACCAGCAAGTTGGTCGAGCGATCGATGTATGGGCTTTTGGTTGTCTTGTAGCTGAGGTGGTGACATACATGGAGCGCGGACCCGAAGGTTTACAGCTCTTTCGCCAGTCTAGACTGGGCGAAATGCACTTAGGATTTAAATCTACCTATTTTTATGGTAAAGATGGCCAGCTGAAGACTTCTGTCCGTCACTGGCTCGAGGAACTTGGCAACACCTCATCTTCGTCAACGCAGCGACTCCTTCAAATTGCATTTCAAAGCCTCGAGCCTCAAGCCGAAGCTCGTCCTTGCATTTCTCAGGTCCGACGCGACCTTGCCGCCTACTCCCTCAGAGTTCTTTTCTCTGCGGTCTTGGGGAACTTCACACGATACTTGAACGATATCACTGCGGAGGAGCAGAATCCGATTATCATGCAGTTGTGGTTCGAAGGGGAGCGGCTCCGGGCCTTTGGCGAAGCTCTCTCTCTTGATTTTGGGAACGAGCTACAAATATTTGGCGACTTCGAAAAGTACAAAGAGTGTTGTGGCATAATGATTTCGCTTTTCCACTTGATTCAATCCGAGCTCGACTCAAGGGCTTCAGAAAGTCCCCTCAGCCTTCAGGTGGAAAAACGAATTAATCTCAGAGGGTCAGTTGACGAGCGAATTCAACAACTCGTACAAAATTTGTGGGATCTAATCCCACTTGTTTACTCGCGAAAAGTGCAAGCCACCTGGCTTCAATCGATGCAAAGGGACGAAGTTGACCGTCTAAATAACATCGACACCTTTTTGCAGTCTCACCGGCGAAAAGAACTCGCCGACGTAGGTGCCATGGCGCACATGAGAGCAATTCAGCTACAAATCCTTCATAACCCGACTGTAGGAGCTGCGGAGTTCTTCCATCCTCACACAGATCTCGATCACCTAAAGTTTATAAACGGTCATACCTATGCGTATTTCAAGAAATCGAAACAAGTCCTCGTAGAATGGATGTACTACCGACCCGAATGGACGACTATACCCCAAGACCAAAGATTGATTATCATGGAGCTTAGGGCCAAGGACTTCAACACTGACCCTAAACCTCGTGGGCTACGAATCCTAAAGTGTCTTGGTTTCGTCGAACAGAGTGAAGGGAATAGCAGAAAGCAAGGATACGGTTTCATTTACGAGCTTCCAGCGGGGTTTAAGGACAATAAGTTTACCGCACCGGTGACTTTACGGCAGCTGCTTCTACAGGGCGTGGACCACGAAAAAGGACCTAGTAGCCAGGCGCCTCTTCGCGGAAAACTTCAGATAGCTCATTCTCTTGCACTATTCTTCGAAGAGTTTTACACCGTTGGCTGCTTGCACGAGACGTTCAACTCAAACAACGTCATCTTTACTTACAGCATACCCGAAATTTTGAGCTCGACCAATCTCTGGAGCGAACCGTATGTGGTCGGGTTCCAAAAATGTCGTCCAGACGGACAAACCTGGGCGACCGAGGGCCCTTCAGATGACATGAGTCTGCGCGACTACGAACACCCAGAATATCGGGTCAAAGGCCGCTACTTATTGGAATACGACTACTACAGTCTCGGCTTAGTCCTGCTCGAGATCGGGCTTTGGTGTCCGCTACAGATGTGGTCCGACCGTAAAGAATATAGGAATATGGCCCCAAAGGAGTTCAGGAACCTGCTTGTGGCGAAATACGTTCCCAGGCTGACTGCTACGGTGGGTGAAATCTATAGAGATGCAGTTCGCACCTGCTTGGATGGAACCTTGGATCGGGATAGGGAGGGCTCGTCCGCAGTAGATGTGAACGGGGAGGTTTTTAATATTTTTGCTGTAAGGGTTGCCAAGCCGTTGGAGGAGTTATCACTCCTACGTATTTAGGGAGCAGGACTAGTGTATCCCTTAAAACTGATGATTTGGGACACAAACCTGTGGCCCGTGCGCACCAATAAAATCTCTATTTTAGGCCGTCAGAAGTTCTGCCAGAACATTAATCTTGAATCTCAGGGGCTTCCAACATTCAACGCCACTCTTCCTATCTAGATCTTAGCCTTCTATGGCCAGAAAACGCAAATCAAATGATAAAGACTTTATTCCGCCGACTCAACACCCTAGCCAATCAAAACGGATAGAGAAAAAGGAACCCCCAGCTTTAATACTATTAAGATTCAAAATGAGAACAAAAATATGGACGCCCAAAATCTACCAGAAGATATAGACGCGAGTTTGCCCCTTTTAAGCTATTCAAACTATTCTTCACCAATAAGCTATTGGATAGACTTGCGGAGTATGTAAATTGAAATATCGAGCAGAATTCAAACTCAACAAGAGCCAAGGGCTAGGCAATGGAAACCAATATACAGGTGAGAGCTTTATGCGTACTTTGGCGGTCTTTGATTTATATAGGCTTTACACGGCGAACCAACAGCAAAGGATTGCTACAACACTTTATTAAGTAATAGGCCAATCTATAGGCTAGGGAGGTTTACTAGCTGCAATTCATAGCAGTAAATCGACCGCTATTTCTACTGCAGAAAAACCAAGGAATCAAGACAACAAACTATTCCAAAACACCTTCCAGTAAATCGAGTAGGTTAGCAAGTATCTACGGGCTTCGTTGTTGGAGGTTCTACATGCCTAGAAAGCGCCTAGCTCTTGATAAAATCAATTAGAATCTTGTAGAAAGCCCCTAGCAAAAGCTATTAAGAAACTCAATTGGGAAATCATCAACTAGCAATAACTAGCAGAGGCGGCAGAGGGCACCAAGAAACTCGATTTAGCTACCAACTATGTAGAATTTCGCTCTGCAAAACAGGGCCCTGCTGGTAGAGCTATATAGATCGATTAAACACCAAGAAATAAGCTTGTATAGGCTTTGTTCTATGTATTTGTAGCCTCAATTGATAATGGTAATAATTTTGGTGCCGATTTTGGTATTCTCGCACGGGCCACTATTTTGTGTCAACCATCAGTTCAAGGGATACTATTCTTTGTGTATTTAAGCCCGAAGACCTCAATCACTATTATCTAATAGGAGATGTAAATTGTGGGCGGGTTTGTCTAGAAGAGGCTTGAGGGACAAAGTTGGAGTAGGCCGAGTATTTGGAAGTGCGTCATTAGTGAACGCTTCAAGTTGGCCAGGTTGCGTAGAGAGTGAGCAAAATCAATTCAGTGGTGTTATCCCAGGCTGTTCTCGCGAACTCTCGCGCGAGAGATGTATCTTGTTGCGCTAGATATACGGACCAATTATTTGGTATGCTTTTGCCCAGACTGTCTCTCGTGCCGTTACACGGAGCTTTGCTAGTTCTTTCTCATTCATGACTGTGTCGCACTTCCGGTTCACGAGAAATAGCCCTCCTGTGAGCTCTCATTTGGTTGTCCGCCCTATGATGCCCGGAAGTGTAGGTCCTCTTCCTCCAAAAGCACCGCTCGTAACCTGGTACAGGTGCCTCTCTGCCGATTCTTTGAAGCTGTATGCGAAAAGCATCAGGATAGGGTCGAAGAAAATTGCGGCCATCCACGGACCCCACGACCCTTCTTCCCACCCGCGAAACAGATTTCCAGTTCTGACAATACCGGAATAGTTGGGAATGAAGACAATGGAATGATTCTCTTTCATCTCCGCAAGGCGCTCGAGGGTGAGAGTGCCCATTATTCCCATATGCATTTGGGTTGCGATTGCCCCGAAGGCACCCGGTTTTTCTAGATTCAAGTCGTTGATATCTAGTCTGCGTTCGCTTTCAATTCCACCCGAGTAAACGCTGATGACTCGTGCGTTCCCTGATGCTCGAAGGAGAGGAAGAAGATTCTCGACGAAGCAGATGCGGGAGTAAAAATTTAGTGAATGACTGACATCCAAGCCTTAGGGCGTGTCTTAATTATATTAGCCTGTGATGACATTTTGGTAAGAGTTATACTCTTTCTTCCACCGAAAGGCGCATATCCCGTTGTCATGAAAAGAAGGTCGACTTTGGATTCAAGGGTTTTGATGTGGTCACAGACCCTCTTCACCTCGGACAGAAGCGAGACCTGGCCCTCAACCCAAATGACGTTGGCGTTTGGTTTGGCCTGGTGCAGCTCCTCAAGGAAAGGCTTGAATGACTGCTCACTCTCTTTACGACCGATGACATATGCTTTGAAGCCTATCCCAAGCCCAGCTATATCAGCGAGCGTAATCTTCCCGATACCTGAAGTACCGCCGACAAACACTGCGACACGAGGAACCGAAGACTCATCGATCTGATTGTTGCTTTGTCTGATCAAAGAAATATTCACCATTTTGACAACGACTCAAGCAAGTGCTCATTCGAATCGAGGGTTTAGACTAGAGGTTTAGACTAGGGGTGCCTGGGCGGACTGACCGCGGACGAAAAGCGGATAACGCAGACCACTCTCGTTGTGAAAGTATGTAAGTAACGCATATGGTGGGGTTTGTTGACTGCAGCGATGACTAAGCATGTGAGACTCGAATTGAATTGATGTTTCTTTGATTGATTGCTTTGGAAGGGAACGGGCGAGAGGCCGCGCTGGACATAACGAGAGAGGACATGTGGCTGCCCATGGGCAACGTCCAGAAACCTACGCCATACACCACAGTCGTTCTGAAACCGGGATAGTGTCAATCATAATACATTTTCAATACTGTAGAGTGTAAGCACGCTAATACACACCAACACACGCTAAATTCTTATAGTAAGGCGCGAGACCGTTGCTCTTTCCTCCGCATGGCGAAACTCTCAGAACGCGTGTCCTTGAAGGCAGAGTTCCTTAAAAGCTTGGAGCTATTATTCTCTCATAATAGGACCGTTATACTATAGCTCTGGAATTAGGAAATATATATAGTCGTGATTGAGCAGGGGGGGTACTGTAAAAAGCAGCTCTAAATCTGTAAACGAAACGATCTACAGCATGGCCAAGACCACGGTAATTTTCCCATTGCAAACTGGTTTCCTAGAGAAAATTGGCTGAGGAACAGTGATATCTTGACCATAATATCTCAGACTCGTGAGGGAGAGTTTTGAGGTGCCTAAAGAGTGGATTCATCTCAGCACGGAGGGTTTCTCCCGACCCAGGGACTGACATTATTAGCTTAAGCGACCAAGCATTGGCGAATATTAAAATAGGCTAAGGATTATTTAAATTTGATGCTCCTGGGGCATACACTAGTTTAGCTGGTCGAGGTAATAAAGAAAGGCGTATTTGGCGAATAATAATGTTCGGATTTGTTACTAGAGTGCTACAGGCAGAGGTTAAGAGCTTATAAAGAAGCGTTGATTAAATACTAACGTCTAATAGATAGGAGGCAGATCCGATTATTTAAGAGAAAATTTAGAAGTTACGTGCAAACAAAAAGTTACAGGCAATAGTTGAACAACTTTGCAAGGAAGCCGCCCCAAGTTCTAACCACCACTTATCCCGCCACCTATTTGTATTCTAATGCGGCGTTCCTTCGAGCTTGGGGGTTGTGTTGGCTAGGCCGTTTCAGTTCTAGTACCGCCACCTTGCAGCGACATATTTGTATATATATGGGGGTATCCCCTCCTTTCAATCAACAAGCGATTCAATGTTTGCACCGGCTTCTAGCTGACAAGATCGCTGAGAGTAACTTTACGAAGCAATTGTTCATCAGCTCAACTGATTGTCACCGAGGCAAGACAACTCTAGCAATACTTTGTCAGTCTCGATATCTGGAGGATCGGCAAGTGGGATAGAACCCCATTCTACCAGAGCACGTATTGATTTTTGCTGTTTCTGGTTAAGAAAAACGCGGACATTCCGGCTGTGGTCGATGCCATGCAAGAGATCACCTCATTCTGCGACTGCTGTGAACCAGTATAATGCGGAGAAGCTCACCAGAAAGCAAGGCAACCTGTTTGCAAAGGCGAGAAGCTTAGAGCGGTGAAGTGTTACGTCGCATCTTGTATAAATCGTGCTTTCATGTTGAAGATTATGATTAATCATGACGGCGTCCGGAGGTCAAGAATTTGAATTATGCATGGCGCGGCGTTCACGGTACAGAGGACGATATTGAACATTTGCCGTGTAGATTCAGGTGAAGAAATAGGCGGTTATTAGAGGCCCGAATTTTGTATAATTATGGATCTAACGTTATCTATTCCAAGATTGTATTGCTATTGATGCCACGTCCTTGCCTCGCGAGACGGCAATCTCGTGACTCCCCTTTATAACGTTCATGTCAACAGTCTCCATACAGAGAACCCCTTTAATATCTTCTATTAAATCGTCTTTTCCGACAATGACATCCCTTTCCGCGAGAATCGGGCAAATGCGTCCTCCTGGTAGACCCGGCGGTCCGTTCGTTGTTCGTCGGCGCCCTACTTCATCTCCCAGCAGTCTCCACACTCTGTCATGGCGCCTAGAGACTAGAGCGCTTCGTATGGTACTCAAATACGAGGGGACAAATCCAGGGTTTCCTTCCAGCTGCCATCGAACCACGTCGCCGATTCTCACAAGGGGCTGATCCGCCGTAATAGGCACCTCGTCAAAGTCGATACCTGCTTGATTATTCTCATCGAGGACGTCTGCATTTGGGGCGCCGTTTCTTGGCTCCAGGTCCTTATGAAGGAGCTTTAGGCGCAGCCACTCTGGTATTATGCTCGATGAGTACATAAAGCGGCTTCGATGGCTTATATACGACGTGCGTATAAGCCTTCCCGGACAAATGAGGGTCATAGACCGAAGCATGTGCGCGTGGTAAGCGGCGAATGCTACAGCAATTGAGCCGCCGAGGGAGAAGCCTACGATATGGAATGCCGAGGATCCAGTCCAAGCCAGGGGGAGGATGAGAGAACCAGCAGAATTTGGGTAGTGTAGAGGCGAGCGTCATGATTCAAGTCATTCGGCGCGTCTGAGTAGCGTCTGCCGAAGAGGTCTGTAATAGAATCGTAAGTTGAGGGTAATTTTTCTTAGTAGAGTAATATGTCGCTTCTAACTTGATTAATGGGGGTGGAAGCCCCCGACCAACTATGCGGGCAGGATGGCAAATGCAAGACTCACCAAAAATCATAACTCTGTAGCCCTTACTGACAAATTCCTTCGCCATATCGCCTAATGTCGAACTAACTTGACTAGTGCTGATTATTATCGGTTACTTGTTTAGTACTAGTTACTATTGATTAGTACTGATTACTACTGATTAGCACTGATTAGTGCTGATGAGTACTGATTACTAGTGATTACTAATGAACTTACGAAGAGCTTGTCAATGGTTTCTTTACTACACTCTTTATGTATATATAGCTTCTTCTATCGTCAAATGATAGAGAATACAAGGAAGACAATTTCAAACTCCCGAATCGAACTACTAGGGCAGTTTGACAG